>VYZR01053178.1:0-22414 GCA_013400675.1 Oxylabes madagascariensis | reverse complement strand
TTTTTAAGCATTTCGTATAGAGGGGCTTGAATATCTTGTTATTGTTGTTGGTTTTTTTTCCCAATAAGGCTCAATGCTGTTAAATTTATCAAAGAGCTCAAATTTTTACCCACAGTTGGAAAGAGCATGATCAGTCTTTGGCCATATCCAAGCACTTGCATTAAGAAACTTGGATTGTCACTTAAAATCATAGAGCCATTGAAGTTGGAAATTATTTTTGAGGTCATAGACTCCCGCTGTAATCATATTNAAAAAAAGAAAAAAAAGCTTTATCTTCTTTTTGAAGAGGTGACCTTCTTTTTCATAAATGAATATCAGAGTACTCACCTATGAAATGAGGCACACAGACTCAATTTCTTCCTCTGAAAAGGCAGATTCAAAATGCCATCCTGGATCTCACCTGAAAATATTCAAATCATCAGGCTTGGAAATATTTTGGTGAACGTGTATTAAGAATTAAAGTTTAATGTCTCCTCAGTTGCATGGTCTAATTAAAAGTTTGTTGTGCTGCAGAGTTTATACCCTGACTGCCATTAGGTGGAGAATATCATTCAGGGGAAGGTGCAGTTCTCAGCTCCAATCTCTGCAGAAAAAATACAAGTTTGGAGAAGAGGAGAGGACTTTGTGAATTTGAATTGCAACCAGGAGCTGAAAAACCACAGCTCCAGGAACTTTTTGGGGTCCCTACTGCTCTGAGAAAGTTTCTCGTGCACACTCTTTTAACAACTTGCCATCCTTTCCCCTCAGCAGCCACAGGTGAGTGACAGCACCTCCTGCTAAGAAAATCACAGTTTCAGGCAGTTCCTGCTGACCCCTGTGGCATTTCCACTTCCAAGACACACCTGCTGAGTATTTGCCAGTCTCGTGTCTCTTAGCCAAGGCACCCCAGGCCCTTGGGCAGGAAATCCAGGCAAAGTTTTCTAGAGCACTACCTTTGAGTTGGCAAGAGTGTGTCAATGACAAGAGGCCATTTTGGATATCACACTTCAGCTTTGTTGGAAATCTGATCCAAACTAAACCCTGCTGTCAGGACTGTGCACCCCCTGTTGACCCCTAAAATGTCAATATGTCAGTAAGAGGGAATCCACAACTTCTGGTGAATGTTCCCATCATGACAGATATATGTAGCACTAAATCCTTGGATACTTTTTGCAGCATTCCAGAACAATGGGGCAGAGTGTGGTTTCCCCCTAGCTCCTCCTACCTCTGAATAACCCACAGCATGGTAAATGAAGCACAAACCGAATGAGTTCTGTCAGGAAGCTAAGGGAATGAAAGCGAGACCTCTCACTGAATGTTTCCTGCTTTGTTAAAAACGTAGAGCAAGACCTTCTTTGGTGAGGAGTGGGTGGTGAGAAGAAGAGAGAGGAAAAATTTACCTGCGTGCTGAGCAAGGGGAGGTGCCTTTTGGCAAGGCTAAACAAGACTGTTAAACTTCATTGCAAATCAGGACTGAGAGCACTACAGCTCTCCTTGCCCTTCTTAGTTTCTGGTCTGCAGCACTGTAGATCTTGGCTTCCTAATTCCATGTGGAAATGAAAAGATGTTCTGCAACAGCTAGTGCAGGCTCAAATATTTCTTTTTTTTCATCTAGACCTGAGCACCTTGAGAAACATTCAATGCTTAGTGAGGTTGAGTGGTACTGCAAAGTGTACACCCTCAACTGGCATATGTAAGCGTCATTAATTAACCTAATAGCAGAGGCATTTTAACTAGGTTCTGTTTTATACCTTTAAAATGCTTATAGCTTCTTAGCTTTAGAAGTTTATTACTGTAATAGCTTTAAAGTTTATTATTTTTTTCTCCTCTACCATTTTCTCTAATAATAACACTTTATTTCATTTGTATGTCTTGAAAGTGACAATTTAATACACTTAACTGTATGTAACATTCTTTTCCCAAAGTGAAGACCATTTTGTTTAGGCAACCAAGAGTAAGCTAACAACTGTAGGTTTCATTAAGCTCATGTTTATTCATGGACAGCTACTGTATGCTATTAAAACTTTTTGGCACAAAACTGACTAAAATATTACTGAAAATTTAGCATCCCTCCCACTTCCCCAGAGTTATCAGGTCCTTATGTTGCAGCTGAAATGAGAGACTGGAACATCAGGTTTTTCTAGCAGCATGGAAGAGGGGGAGGCATGGGGAGACAGGAAGACAGTTAAACTGAAAAGATTCCATAGACAACTTTTTTGTCTTTTTTCTGAAATACTGTATTTACACAAAATTGAAGAGAGTACAAATACTTTACTAAGAAGACGAAACCATTATCGTACATTCAATTTAAACACAGGCAGAACTATAGATGCAAAGCACAGAGGCCCAAGGTACTTGCATGGGGAAAAGGAAAAAAAAGAGCATTATAAAGGCCCCAGAGATTAAAAGCAGGAGGTAAGAGAAACACTATATTTGTTAGGCAGCATCATCTCTCCTTGACTTCAGTGGGATTGAACAAGACACTCTCCTTCCTCACTGTGGATGGTGGGAAAAACCCTCTCAATGTGCTGACAGCTCAACACTGATTTTGTAAAACCGTTGAGTGTGTACTTAATTTTCAGCATGGAAATAGAACCATTAGCTTCAAAGAAAATTATATTTGTGCCTAATCACATGCTTGTATGCTTAGTTTGACCAGAAATAGCCTTCTCAACGCTTTATAGGGTCAAGTGCATTGTTACATAAAAAATAAGAGTACTTTACTGACATATTTCTTTTTATTTTTCTTAAAATATACTTTAGAATTGCTTTACTTTTCCTCTTATGTACTCAATTAGAAAATAGTAGTTTATTGAATGCCATAGAACTCTTAAATTTTAATAAATGTCTTACATAATCAAAGGAATATTGTTCAAAAATAATTCCCACATTTTTCCAAAACCTGTTTAAATTTAAAAAGAAATAAAAGAGAAAAATACATATAATAACAAAGCAGCTTTATATTTCTGGGCATTTGGCAGCAGGTCTGTTACAATATTTCTCACATCTCTTGTTGTCAGTTAAAATCACCAGATTAATTGATCATTATTAAAGAAAAGATTGTACAGTATTATGACAATCCACCATATATAGCCAATGCATTAAATATTTTACACATTATATATCTCTTAAAAAGAATTGATATATTTTAGCCTTTCCTTTGAAAACAGATAGCTTCTGAAGTAATATGTCTTAAACACAATGGTATCTGTCACTTCTACTGATTTTTATTTTTAATAAAAAGCTTGCTTGAATAGGACTACTAGCTCAGTGATGGAACTACAGTGCTATTTAACTAAATTCCGTACATGTCTTCGTTACTGTTGCTGCAATTATTGTAATCACATACCACTGAAGTGCTAAATATTAGTAACTCAGATATGTGGACTTTGGTTATGCTTGATAGAATACTGGCATATCAAATATATGTACCACTTCCTAAAGGCTATGTTACAATCATGATGCCTAGTAATAAATTAATAATAATAATAATAATAATCTCAGATTCAAAGTGCTGACTCACTTGAGGCACCAATACAATAAATCAATCAATTAAAAGGTCTATTTTTAATGTTCAAAACCAACAGCAGATCCTGGGCTGCCAAGTTACACGGGCAGCACGGAGGACTCTGAACCTGTTCTTCCAGTGTGGGGATTCCCGTGCTCCCAGAAGACACTGGAATATCACGTCTGATATGGAACGCTCCGAGACACAGCAAGTCTTCACTCATGAAACATTGAGAGCTGTCTAAGCTTCTCTAAAGCCTTGAAAGGCTCTCTTAAAACCCCTCAAGCCAACTGTGTTCACTGGGGGACAAGGTTTTGCCAGGAATTGTGCTTGGCTGCAGAGCAGGGAAGAGCCTTTTTACGAAAGTCCACGATGAAATGTGTCGCATTAATGCAGCCCTCACACCCTGGAGACACTGTCACCACTGTCAGCATGAGAAGAGAAAGGCAGTTTTCCAGCAGCAGCAAACACCTGTCTCCCTGGAATGGGAATGCTTTCATGTCGTCAGTTTGTTCTGTGCAAGCAGTAATCGTTTTCCGTGTCGAGAGAACTGTTGTACCCCGATGATGGATACAGGTCCCTCTTAAGTATCCTGTTGACGATGTTGATCAGAACTTTTTTGTACTGTTGACGTAAAAGTGAGTAAACAAACGGATCTGATGCAGCCTTACTGTAGGTGAGGCACTTGCTTATAATTCCCCAGTAGTAATTTATGGTAACAAAAGGAATGAGCTCTATCAACCTGTTAAACATTAAAGAGAAATGGAAACACTTAAATGTTATACTCACACTGAGCCCAGTGCTCAACTCATACTTCATGAAACATTCAAGTAACATTTATTTTCTTACAGTACACAGTCCCTGCAGGAGAAGGGCTGTGTACTTACTCCTCACATTCAATAAGGGCAAAGAGAACTTTCCTAGCAAGGCCACTGGGAGACAAAATCAATTCCTGCTATGGAAAGAGGGAAAAACTGTTTTCAGTGGTAATACTTCTGTGCAGAGGAGATAAGAGTGCTGCAGTTTACTGCTCACTTTCTGAATTTACTGAGCTGTGCTGGTAAGTGGTCAAAATTGTGGTGACATAATTGACTACCTCTCTCCCACAGCAAGCTAGAGACAGACACATGTGGCTCGGGGCACCCAGACCCACTGACCTCAGTTTCCTGAGTAGAGCTGTCTAGTGACACTTGAGACATTTGGACATAACCCCACTGGCATCAGGCTGCTGCTTCTGGAAGGTCTGGAATATCTGCCAGCCTAGGTAAAGGACTTGGATACCATGAAGCATCTCAAATGACACCAGAAACGTGGTCTAGGTCACTGAATCCATCCCCTCAGACGCAGACCAGTGAACCTTCATTATACCACTGTGGTGAATTAACACGGATGCAAAGCGGGCACGTGTCAGACCAGTGTAGTATGAAGAACAACCTGGCAGTACCTCAGGGAGCTCTGACTGGCACCTGCAATCCCACAGTATGCTTAGCAGGACACCTACTTAGCCTTGGAAGTTTTTGTGGGCATTTAGCTGACTTCTAGCTTGGCCAAAGAAAACAAGGAGAGAACACTTTTATCATCATTATATGACCAGTCAGCTACGTCCAGACCTGTGTCTCCTTTCTGTGCTTCACGGATGATTAGTGGCCTCAGCACCTCAGCTGAGAGGGATGTATTAATCATGGGGGCAGAAACTGCTACTAAGTTAAACAATTTTTCCACAGAAGTGAGGGCAATCCTTCAGACTGTTCCAGCAAATGTCTCACCCAGCTCATCTGCAGTGGGCAAATCCTCCAGGAAGGTGGAAACAACAGGGTGAGGAATTTTTATTTTGTCTATATCTTCTGTAAAACCTTTTGCAGGAGCAAGAATATGCTACTTTACTCTATTCATCCCAGAAGTAAAGAAGATGTTCTGGGAGATAAAATAGCCCTTTTCTATACTCTAAGACATTGCTGTTTGAAGATGTAAGATCAGAAGCTTTCTCAAGGCTTGAAGAACCTCCTGTCCTCTTTCCAAAATGCAGAGCTCCTGACTTGCAGGGTGTTGACTTTGGAATCTGTTCTAGTCCCTCCTCATAGAAAAGCTGACTTACCATCATTTGGACTGAACATTGCTACAAGTGACAGGAAATTTTCTTATTTATATGGCTAAAAGTTGAATCATTCCTATGGCAAGTGCATTTAAAAAACAGATAACTTCTGCTTGAAGCTGCTCAGAAAAAGTTCCAGGGAATTCAAAAGAGGTAGAAAAGGAAGATACAAAATATGAGAAATAGATGTACAACAAATGACACTTGCTATGTGGTTGCTTAGGTTTATCCCATCCTGCTTATCATCCTAATACAAGAAATATATAATTGATGTTTTTATAAAGACACTAAAGAAGAGTAAGATGTATTTCAGTCTTGAAACTAGATGTACTGCTATGTTCCCATTAATGCATTATGGATCCAAACTTAATTGCACTGAAACCAACAGAAGAAAAATTACACAGATTTCAATAAGATAAAGGGTCTGGCCAAAACAAGTCAGACTTAGAAATACCCATCTGAATGCATCTCAGTATGATTTTCTTGTTTTCAGTGCTGTTACAAAAGAGATTAAATTCATCTGTCGTCTCTTAGTGAACAGACGAATATATTGCTAATGAGCCTAATCTCATTCAAAGTTCTGAAGTGAGGAGCAAATACTGAGCTCACAATGCAACCTGAGTCACCAGGCCAAGAGCAAGACAACAGGGAGGATGGCTTTTCCATTGCCTCCCCAGAGACTGTTTCAGTGCCACCCCCCTAAAAACCAGAATGAGGGAAGAAGGGGAAACAGGCACGGCAGCAAGTCCTCCAATCTCACCTCCATCACCACCTACCATGAAGTCTTGGCACTGTCTTGTCTTTGAGACAAGGAGCCTTTTGGGATGTCCTCCCCAAATACTTCCCATTCTGCTGTCACTGAACCAGCTCAGTCCCTGTGACAGACAGAAGCTGTACCTTGACACACATTTCCATAAACCAGCCCTCAGCCTTCTCTGTAGTGATTCAGTAGGTACCAGTTTGTCATACATAGAAAATGCACCATCTCACGTTTGCCAAATGCAAGGTCTGAAGAAGGAATTAACTTTTATTTTAGAAGTTTATGAGAAATACCACCACCCTAAAAAATGTGGCCATGTTTGGAATTTGCTGAGCTTGGTAATGTTCAGATGGAAAGAAAACGGCTAAATCCACTTTGCTCAACATAATTACATCCTGATTATGGAAAAAGTGAATAGAACATGACTCAAAATGTACTGAACAATGATAAATTAACCTTTTAACTATGTGATGTAATGTTAATATTTGTAATAATCCTTTCAACTGAAGAAAAAAGATGTAGTTATCAGGCAATCAGGAAGGAATCCCTTTTAACACGTAAATGGGAACTGAAATAAATGTCACTTTAAAAATTTTTAAAATATTATCTGTTTAATGCACTGGCCTTGACCTGTCCCCTTCTCCTCTCAGAAAAGGGCAATGGCACTGACCATAAGTGACCTGTATGTGTGTGACTGTGTGAGATCAGAGCACTAAAGCTGGCCAGTTTCTGTGAGCTGCTGTGGCTGCAGACACTGGCAGCTTGGTAACAACCTTGAAGAAGCCCTCACCAGGGGGTTTTGCAAATTAGTGCATCTCCCTCAACACAAGTCAGTACTCTTCAAGACTGCCTTGAACATACTGTGAAAGTGGGAAATATTTTTAAAAATCACTTGTGAGAGATGTAGCCCATTTCAGTTTAGAGATGAAAGGCTAAATGCTGGGATGCTGTAATTCAGTGTAGTTGCACTGACTTCCAGCTCACTGGTTTGTACAGAATTTAAAAAATAATAATAACCATCTATTGTATAAAGACTACACAAGTAGATAACAGTGATTCATGGACACTTCAAAAGGTGCAAACCACCGGGATGGATGCTTATAATTCTGTCCAGTTGAGGAACATGGTGTTTCCTATAGATTTAAGAACTCTAACTATTGCTTTTCCTGGAAGATAACTTTTACACCTCATTACAAGTCTGTGCTGCACCATTAGCAATATATTTACAGTCATTAATGTTTCCAGACTGAAATCTTATCTGACAAATTATCAGCCTGGACAAATTTAAATTATATCAGCTCAGCTTCCAGTAGCAGCAAGCTTGGCCCTATGCCTAAAAGAAAAACAAAAAACAAAAAACAAAAACAAACAAACAAACAAAACAAACAAACAAACAAACAAACAAAGTAAGCTAATCAGGGAAGTCTGTCTGTTTTCCTCTCTATTGCTAGGGTTGTGCTAATAAGGAAGGGTGGCAAGCCTTTTAAACTGCTTTTATCTCCCACTGGCACGTAATTAATTCCCGATACTTGTCCTAAAAGCCACTTGCTTTTGGCAGAGGTGCCCAGACCTGGCTGCGATGAGGGAAGGAGAGCCAGGTCCTGCCGGAGCTGCCCCCTAGGACTGGGTGTGCAGACAGGAGTGGTGTGTCGGGGTGTGTTTGTGTGTGTGTTTGTGTGCTCTGCCCCTCAAGACCAGTTCCGGGGGTCCGTTTGGCTCTGGCCCCCCAAAACTAGCTGTAGGACCCCCCGGCACCTGCGCATCACAGGACATCCTGATCCCGCAAAGTCCCCCACCCCGACAGGAGATACTAACCTGGTGATAATGTAAGGACCAAAACAGATCACGAACGACCCTATAAAAATACTGATTTTCTTGGTAGCCCGCTGCCTCCTCCTTTTCTGCTCGTTCAGACAGCGCTGCTTCACGCTACGGAGGGAAAATAAGGCAAGAAGGGAGGAGGTGAGACGTGAGCCCAAGGGAGACGGCAAGAATCCTCTCCACGCCCCGAAGCCCCTGCGCCCGGGAAGGGAAGGGGAGAGGAAAGCAGCCCCGGGGAGAGGAGGGCACCCGGTGCGGGGAAAGGGCAGCCCCGGGGGAGGAGGGCAGACTCCCGGGGGAGTGGAAGGCAATCCCCCTGGGAAGAGCAGGGCAACCCGGAGGGAAGGAGGATGGATAACCCCAGCCCGCCGAGCCTCGGGACGGTCGCACTCAACAAAGCAGTGACTCCCGCTGGAAGGGAGCCCAGGCAAGTGGGATAACCCGGAGAGCCCGATTAGCGTTTAAACAGAGAAGGCTACAAATGCACAAGCCGCCGTTCTCGGCACTGTAGGCAGCGTCTGAAACTGGAGGCAGGAGCGCTCGCCATGCGGCCGGGGCAGGCAGGAAAGGGTGCCGGGGAGGCGGGATATCGATTCCGCCCGGGGTAACTACCGCGAGTGACCGGGGCTGGGAATCCGAACGCGCACGCATTACCTGGGGTGGATATCCACCAGCAAAACCAGAGTCTGCATGGTAATAATGTCTATCCGCTTGCAGTGGAACCGGGCGACTTTCAACACCTTTAAGTAGGTGAAACACAAGATCACCAGAGACAGCATGAAACTGGTGGAGTGAAAGACAATGGTGAACACTGTAAACCTTCTCCGCTCCGTCTCTTCCTTCAGGTGTAAGGTGCAAGAGGCATAAACGCTGTTGTAATCTACCCATGAGTAAAACAAGGATACCAAGGGGAACGTGAGGGAGTGGAGCCACGAGTAGCCCATCAGGATCACAGCGTCCTTATACCGCATCTTGCTGGTGTAGCTTAGGGGGAACACCACGGCAATCCATTTGTCGATGCTGAGCGCTGCCATGCTCAGCATCGTGTTGGAAGTCAGGAAAGTTTCCAGGAAACCCACCGCCTTGCAGACGCAGCCCCCGAGGGGTTGCTGGCTCCTCAGGATGCCCAGCAGGGTAAAAGGCATGTTCAGAACGGTGAGAAGCAGGTTGCAGAAGGATAAGTTCACCAGGAAAACCCCGGCGACCTGCTTGCGGATCTCCGTACTGTAGACGAAGCATAGCAGCACCAGGAGGTTGGAGAGCAGAGAGACGACCAGCACCAGCACGAGGAGCAGCGCCAGCAGCACGCCTGCCAAGTCCATCTCTCAGCGGGTCGCCCGGAGCGGGCCAGGGCAGGAGGAAGGGGGCACCCGCGCCGGCTCCGCAGCCTCGCCTGCCGCCCAGCGCGGCCGCCTGCGCATGGTGCCGNCCGCAGCGCCCCGGCCCGCGCCCCCGCCGTGCCCCGCCGCGGCTGCGCTCCGCCGGGCGCACGGCCTCCGCAGGCTCTGAGCATCTTCCCCGCTGCCCAGCCCCTCAAATACTCCAGCCGCGGAGCCTCCCGCAGCGACTCATGCGCAGACGAGCGGCTGCGAGGCACAGGCTCAGCCAGGGATCGCGGCGTCGGGCTGATCCACTCCCGGATGGCAGGCGAGAGCAGCAGCCAGCCCAACTTTCCGCTAGTGTGCGGCTCGGGAAGGATCAGACCTGGAGATGAGTTGCTGGCATTTTGATCCCTGCGCTGTGCTCAGGCACACCCTGAGCGCACCAGCTGTATCTGGCGCTCCTGAAATCTGCTCAAAATCTGGTGCCTGTGCCCCTTGGCAGGCTTTTCCCCCTTCCATCTGAGGGATTGCTTGCCCTTTTCCCCCTACAATGCTTGCTGTGATTGCCCTCTGGGTATTCACACCAACACCCCCCTGGCCAGCAGTGAAGGATGTTTCTCGGTTAGAGACTCCACTTTGGACTCACCAGATCGTTGAACAAGTACCCACATTAGGGTGATGCTGGCACACTCTGTGGAAAACTAAAGTCTCTCTCTTTACCATTTTCCAGTCACACTGATAACACGATAGTGTGGTGGTCAGAAGGGTTTCTTCTGTTATCACATTCTGGCAGAAGCTGAAAAGACAGACAGACATGAAAGAGAACAGAAATTCCCCCTCTGCAGCTGTCAGAAATGTGGATCACGTGGCTAATTCCCAAAGATGCCGTGAATGTTTGTCTTAGACTAAAAAAAAAAAAAAAAAAAGGGAGAGAGTGATAAGAGAGTAAGTTTTGGTGCATCAAAATACTGGTACAGAAAAAAGCTGCCACGTCTAATCACTGTCACATTTTACAGTTGATCGCCAGAACTGACACGAAGAAAAAGGAGAAGAAAAGGTAGCTTTGCTACTATCCAAAATTACTATTAATATCCTAAGGAAATGCTGTATTGTATTCATTGTCCCTACAGTGTAACCTTGTCACGCAAGTGTGCCCACAGTGTGAATAACTGTACATAAAACTGCTTGAAAGAGCCTGAAGGCAATGTAGGTTTTGTTGGGCTTTTTTCCCCCAGGAGTAGTTAAAGTTTTGGATCAGGCTCTAATTGAAAAGCTTGCCATGGTAAATTATGTGTCTTAAGGAAAGAGCAAAGCAACAAGACATGAGATGTGTTATTTGGAAGCAAACCAGTACAGTACTATTCCTCAGGATGGAAAGGAAATGAATGTTTTCTTTAACCAGAAAGCTGTCCTTTTCCAAAGTTTAAAAAGTACAGATACATTTGACAGGGCTTATTCTTGACGAACAAAAATCCAATATATATCTGTATAAGCATTTGAGGGAAAAGAAATCTATAAAAACATGACAATACCAGATTTTTCAGCGTTCAATTGTTGCATTTCTGTCATCAGAGAGCCAGCACTGTTTGGGAAGGGTTGGGAAGAAATGAACCATCGTGGGAGAACCTGGCTATATCCTTACAGAGCAAAGGTTCTGCAATTACTCCCTCTCACACAGCAGCAATTCTCACAGTTCCTACTAGTCAGAACCCGTATATGACCTACCTTTCATTTAACAGTATCACAGGGTTATGGGGCTGTTGTGTTAGCCATCTGGGAATAGAAGCTGTCTGTGTAGTGGTGTCAGGTGGGGTAGATGCTATTTTATATCATCACAGAGACAACCTAGATGTGCTGTTCCCTTACTGGGATAGCTACCTGAGAAGCTGTTTCCTCTTGGATCCAGACAGAGGACAACTTCTGTTTTTCTTTCTCTCTCTCTTCTACACATACATAATTTGTCTCATAAGGCCTTTAAATGAAGAATGAATTCTTTCTCAAAACTGATGCAGAAAGAATACACTGAAATAAGACAAGAAAATAAAAAGCTGTCAAAAAGATGGGAGAAAAATTATTCTGATTTTTTCACATGCTCCTTGAGTTGTATACTACCCTGCAACAATATTCTGGGCTCAAAGAACCCAGTGGAGATGACTTTGTTAGATTTCTCCTCTTGCTTTCAGTGGAACTTGTTTAATGTGACAAGTTAACCATGCACATAACTTCCTGTGGGATGTCCTCTGCTGACTCTTTCCCATTTACAGGCAGCAACCCTGTAACACTTCATACCAGACACCTTTCAGTCCTACTTGCAGCTTACAAGGCTACTCAGGTGCACCTACTTGAGACCAGAAGGCTCAGACTTGCTGTGATGGGCTTGCAAATGTGGGCAGTGCCTCCTTAGCCCCTGAAAACACATGTATTCCTGCTACCTTTTCACACGTAAGCAGACATAAGCTTATATAATTTCAAATGCTCACAGCAGTCATACTAGACACATGTATTTTCCCAATCAAGATCTTACAAGATCTTACTTATCAAGGATGCTGTCTTGGTGGAAACTGGGGGCTGTACAAACTGCTGCAATATGTTTAAGAAAAGGCAAAAAAGATGTTCTTGCCAGTAATTATCCCTTAATAAACATAGACCATTTAGTTAACATATTAGGTAAGTACTTGAGACTTTTATTCTAACAGCTGCATCATTCATCAAATCTACACATTCATCTGTTCTAAATATTGACCACAACTTATTTGATTTAATGGTGAATGGACTCTATTTGTTAGAAAAGAATAGGATAAGATTCAAATTCCTGTTTTAGTTTCATTCCAGGAAAAATGTCAGGCAAATTTCAGTGTAGATCACAACTGCACATAATTAAACTCTAATCAGTGTATTCTGCAATGGCTAGGAACACATTTAATTTGGTTCTAATTTTAAGAAAGCACAGTGAAAGAAGCAAACTTCAAACAAATGATATCAATTAATTTGTAAGTACAGAGAAAAGCAACCCTTTCCCCTGATTCTCTTATGACAGGTGAAGAGAGGGAAATTAAATTATATTAACCAATATGGGGGGAAATGGAATGACTCATGGAACTGATGTTACAAAAAAAGCTTTTCATTTCTAGAGCACTTGCCAAAAAGTGACCATTTCAAAAGTGAGTAAGACTGGTTAATACCCATGAGATTTTTCAATATGTCCTGTAAATAGATCTGGTACTGATAGATCCTGACAAGCACAGAGAAATATCTTCTCACTTCCACAATGACTGCAGGTGTCTCATTGTTTTCACATTACATTTAGCTAATGGAGCTTTAGTGAAGTGAGAGTCCTTCAAGTCTCAGCAACAACTTTTTTCTTATTATTCTTTTGTTCTTTCTTTTCCCTCTTTCTTTTCAGAGGCCTATTTTATTAAGATTTGACCTATAGAGTCTTTTGAGCGAGCAGGGCTACTACACAAATACAGATTTTATTCTTTCCGGAACAATAAGACAAATAAGTGAGCAGACAGTAGTATTGTGACAAGTGACATCCTGTTAGTCTCTAAAGAAAAGATGTGAAGCCTGACTCATCAGTCTAATACAATTCTGAAAGACTGTTCCTGTGGCAGAATTCCAGTAGGCACATCTACCACCTGTGGAATAACTTTATCCTATAGATCTTCCTAAAATGGAACAAAGAAAAACTCCACATGTGTAAAGCCCACACATTCCTTCACTAGACCTTGACTTTTCAGGGGAAAAATTTGGAGCAGAAATATGAACCTCAACCATGCCACAGTTCTGCAGACTGAAATTGCTTCAAAATTGCCTAAATACTATAATGAGGAATCTCAAAGTTCAACAGATTATTTTGCAGTTGTTTCAAAAGTCTACACTTGCAAAAATCTTTTGAGTCATATTTCTGTTTATGTAAACTAGGCATATTCTTACAGTCTGCAAAAATTGATCTCAAAGTTATTCCAGAAGACAATATTTTATTTTGAAAGATGGAGGACAACAGAGCTTATGAGTGGCTGAGGGAGCTGGGGTTGTTTACCCTGGGAAAATGAGACACATGGAGAACTTCATCACTCTCTGCAGCTACATGAAAAGGAGTTGTAGACTTCACAATTTACAAGGGGTCAATCACTTCTCCCAGGTAACAAGTGACAGGATGAGAGGAAATGGCCTCAAGTCGTATCAGTTGAAGTTTCCATTGGACAGTAGGAATAATTTCTTCACCAAAATGGTTGTCAAGCATTGAAATGGGCTGCCCAGGGAAAGGGTTGACGCATCATCCCTGGAGGTATATAAAAGACCTCTAAATATCTTTTAAATGTAGGTGTGACACTGAGGGACGTGATTTAGTGTGGACTTGGCAGTCCCGGGTTAACAGCTGTACTCAATGATCTTTAGGGTCGTTTCCAACCTCATTGATCCTATGATTCTATTTTTGATATTCTTAATGGAAATGGAAATACATAAATACTGGAAGATGACAGGAAAATGAAAACATTCACAGAAACTCAGCCAGTTTCAGTTGACATACAATTCTAAAAATAGTTATGTATGGACATGTGTCAATGCTTCCTCTTTCTCCTAGCAGTTCATTTTGCCTTTTTCTCTTTCACAACATGAGGCAGCAGGTAGAACCAGAATTCTGGATTGCAAAATTTGGCTTTGGAATCAAGCTGGCTGGTTTGTTTATTTGTTTGGGTTTTTTTTCCTAGAGTGCAATGCAAAAGTGTGAAGGCAAAAATATGCTATTCTACTGAGCAGCAATATATATTGATTTCAGTGAAGTTTGTGTCAGGAGGTAAACAAACACTAACTAGCTTTTACATCCAGAAGCTTTACAACCATCATGCAAGTCTGAAATATTAATGGAGGAATACAGTTGCTTCAAGCAAGTGGCACAGGTACTTGAATCTCTGCCTTTCACAACTCAGGGACAAGTTCTTCAAAATATCCAAACTACGTCTGTTCTTTCCCCAGCCTGGTTCTACAATAGAACCTACAACCTAACCTACAATTAGTCCTGATTTAATTAAATATTCAGGACTTGGGCTATAACCAGAACTTTATGTTTTGTGAAGGTACAATTCTTCTGCAGTCCCCAGGAAAAATAAAATGGTGAGTAGGATCTTATTGAATGTAAGAGCACAAATAGTCTCCTTCCATTTTCATCTGGTTTGTCTCATTTTAAGGATTTGGTATATTGATATATTTTTAACCTGACAGGAATAAAGATTAAAGTGCATTTTTTTTTTTTTTGCTATCTTTCAGTGCCTCACAAACACAGCAGTTCTTACTAAAAATGCTGTACTACACCAGATTGTTATAAAACTTATCAAAGCTGCATGGGGATGAAATGCAGGCATGGGGATGAAATTCCCAGGAGCCTTTTACTGGCATTTTCAACAAATGTGACAATGTTTTGCACTTCCAGGGTCCAGCAAACATCAAATGGCATTTTTCAGAAACTGCTGAGACAATTTATTTAGTGTTGTGGTGAACTTCCAGGAGCCAACACATGAAAAAAACCAGCATGTGTTCTTTTGCTGCACTATTGAAATTCTCCTTTTCCTGCCTTACTTGTTCAAAATCTCCCCCAGATCTTACAAAGATGGTTTGATTCCGTTTTCCCTGAGTCAGTGCAAATCCAAGATAAGTCTCTTAAAGCCACTGGGAAACCCATGCAGTGGAAATGAAAGCAATCAAACATAAGACTGTAAAACAGTATGAAGCTTCTAAGATGAGGCCATTTTGATTACAGTTATTTATTATAGAGAGCACTCTAAGCAAGCACATCAAGAAAAAATGAACCCCACCTTGTGCAGTGGAAGGGCTGATCTGCCAGAGATCTGTGCTGAGCTGCTCAGGGACAGAGGCACAAAGCCCTTTGGATGGTTGCAGGCGCAGGAGCACAAGCACACAGATGAGAGCTCTGTCCTAAGCTGTTTGCTCAGGAGCAGTTTAAGCAGATGCTGGATCAAAAGGGCAGGAAAAGCTGGGCTGGACCAGTCACCTTGGTTTAAACTCACACATGGCCAGAGCGGCTGCAGCAGGACAATATTCTCTGGCATTATGGCACTATGCCTGTGGGCTCTGAAAATCCCCTGCTACAGGATAGGCATAACTTCTCTTCTCATGGGTGTGCAGCAGATCAGTGCCCATAATTCAGGGTAACAGCTCTGTGTTGTTCACCTGCCCCAGCCCTTTAACCTTCACACATTTATCTTTCTGCTCAGGACCTTGCTCGAATACCTCAGTTTGCCTTTCCTCAGCCCCTCACTGCAGAGACTTTTCTTCACACCCTCACTAACAGGTACAGCTTCTGCTGGTGAAGGTAATCAACAGGCACCATCTGCCTTGAGGAATAAATAGCCAAGATATTTTCTAGAGCAATATCCAGTAGGCACTGTCCTCCCATCACACCCATCATTTTACTCTGCCTACCCACCCATCCACCTACCCCCACATCCATCCACAGGAACATGTTTGTGCAGAAAATACTCTGGCTCAGAGGCAACTCCACTCTAAGAAATGGAATTGGCAGGTAATAAATAGGCCTGCACTATGCTGCTTTCATAGAAACACTCAGGGGCTAAGGCTTTTAAATGTGAACACAGGTTATTATGAGTGCACAGCTATCTTGGAGCCTCTATTATCATGCACCTTTCACTGTGTGTTTCACTGAGTGTATTAAAAAAAAAAAAAAAAATAAAACACACCAAAAATCCCCTCTTTCGGTAGGGTAAAGAAAGAAAATCAAGAAACTGCCAGGACAAAATTGACACTGTATAATGCAAACTCTGTGCACTGGCATAGCAGGGGTTCCCACAGCAAGTGAGTTGCTTAGGAACAACAATAACCTGTAGCTCTCAAGCATCCCCTACAAATATGCAAGTGAGGCCTGGTCCCCCTCCAGAAGCATAGAAGTGAAATACTTATACCCTCCCTTGAGTCTCACTCTCATCCTTACCTGGGATGGGCTTTATCTGGACAACACAGGACAAGTTATTTCCCCAGTCCTGCCGGGAGCCCCTCCACAAACAAATGCTATCGAAGTCAGTAAGGTCTTCACAAATTCACAGGAATGGGGAACCAAAGCACAAGTGCAAATAATGGCTCTCCAAATCCACTGCTCCTACACCTCAGCCCACCTGTGGGGCAGACTGCAGGAAGGGTTCTCTTTCCCCAAGCAATGTGATGGAGAACCCTCGCCCTGACCTGTGTCCGTGGTGGCAGAGGCTGAGTGACCCTTGGGCTGGACTTCTTCTTGTTTGCCACATAGGGGTTTTGCGTGCTGCTTCCTCAAACCTTGGTCCCACGGAGGAAGATGGGAATGAAGGTCTTTCAGACAGAGAAGAAATGCCATGAGCTCCTTCTCACACCAGGACTCTGGGAGATTACCACTTGAGGCTCTCTGTTGTACCTCACTGCTCACAGCTCATCAGAAGGACCCCATCTCTTACCCTGTGAGCCCAGCGCAGAACAATTACTCTCAAAACAACATTTTTTCCTCCTTCTGCTGATGAGGTCCCTCGAGTTTTGTAACCTCTGCAATTTCTTTGGAGATGTGTTACAAATTAATAATTTATTCTGAATTCTGATTTTTTTCTTTTTTGTAATTCAGTTCATTTTTGTGCCTCTTAAGGTCATTTAGAATTTTTGTCTCTTTCATGGATAATTATTTTCATTAAGATAGCAGTAGTCTTGGAAACAGCTAAGCAGAGCTTTGTGCCCATCATGCAGCTTCATGCAATGAGTTAAGCAAGTAAAAATATGCTCTTCTCATATGTGTTGCCATACACAGAGCTGTTCTGGGAAACTGGTGTGTAGAGCTGCAGTGAACTCTCCCTGCCCCTCCAATACACACTCAGCTTCTGGTATTTTTGACACAGCAGTTTCAGAAAAAGGTAAAAAAAATCTGAAAAATGCCTTTAATTCCCACAAAAAATGTTCCAGGATTTGGAAAAGCTCCCTTACTAGTTGAGCTAATTAAATTGGAAGTTTAAGACAGGAAAATTTTGGGTTTAATTCCTAAATCTGCCCTAGTAATCCAGGGAAAAATTCTGCTTTGTTTTAATATATCTGATCCTTATGTGTTTGATATGCAAATTGCTGCTAGATTTTATATTTGTTTAGTAGAGCAATGTTTCACCACACATTTCCATGGAATTTTTTCTCAACACTATTTAATAATCCTTGTAATTTAGCATTATATATTTTCTCTCTGAAACGGTGTCCTCATTTTTATCACATTCCTTACTGTATTCCTCAAGCTAAAAAGAACTACACAATTTTTTTTGAGAAACTTTCAAGTGCTGGGCTTTAGCTTCTCACAGGAATAGACACAAAGTTGGGATTAAAACCGACAGAACCCCAAAGTCACTGACAGAGTTAGTATTTATGAAACTGAATTTCATGAGAAGTCAGTGGACTTGAGATATCTCAGTAAAGCACATTGTTCTGGTATCTTTTTAAGGTAGAATTCCCCAAATATGCTCATTCAAGCCAGTATTTCTCAATGTTTATAAAGAATTATATATCTAGTAAAAAGGTCCAAAGAACAGCCGTTTTGTAAACATTAAGTTCATTATGCTTATTTTGTAAAAATTCTTTATGTTCTTTGAAATTATGTATATGCTATTCCTTTCCAATTATATTGTATAATTGTATTCAAAAGCAAGGTGTCTGCTAACTTTAAATGCATTTATGCATAGCCTTGAAAGTTGGGTGGTTTTGTTTTTAATTAGATAATGTTAAAAATCAATAATTAAGGTATATTAAGAGGATTTATAGATCATCAAGCCAAATAAAGGGAAGAGCTGTGATAATTTCTTTTGACATTCTTTCAGAAATGGGTATGCAATTATATTGTTTGTACTACAGCATGAGTAAAAATTCAAATGTGATGACAATAAAAGGGAATTAAGGAGGGAATCTGTTGCAGAGGACCTATCACATTTGTCCTGGCTAATTTCTCTCACTGCTAACAAAGGTATGTCTCATATTTCAGCTGCATGTGTTCAGAATTAACTTCAGCTGGGGGATGGCTTATATATTTCTTCACTGGATTAAAGAGCCAGTAATCAAAATTCTGTTACTCTAAGTGGACAGATTTAGTCCACCAATTTCCAGTACTTAATTTGAGCCCTCTCCAGTTCAGCAAGTCTTTAACAGGGGAAATCACAATCAAGCACAGCCTTCCAGGTGCACTCACAGGTAATACCCACCACACTGATATGGAGCAAAATAATCTGCTAGAAACTGGAGGTTTATATTAAACAGCATTTGTTTGCAGCTGTGACATCTGACACAGCTGATTTCAAAGTTACCTGGAAATTCATGTTGCAGCCCTTTCTTCCTGAGTTCAGAGGAGTTCTTCCTTACAACATAAGGTAAATTAAATGGTTCTACAGGTATGATTTTGCACTGGCTCTTTTAAAGCACACACTTCACAGTGTGACTGTGTCAGTGTAGCTGACTGATCTGCACCACTGTAGGCCATAGACCATTCCTCTTCATTGTTACTTGTCTCCATTTTCTTTTTGAGATGAAGTTTTTGTCAGTGATCTTATGGTATCTCCCAAGTCTCTGATCAAAGTATTAAATATTACAGACCAAACCAAATTTTCCATGGTATTCTCTAAGAAACAGAATAATTTGATGGTATGTCTCAATTTAAAATTGCCTCTTATGTAAATTGACTTCTATAATAACTAGCTCACAAATAAAAACTTATTATTATGCTTATTATTATGACAACCTTATTATGCTGTCGGAAAAAACAAACAAACAAACAAAACTTTTATTAAAGCAATGACTGAAATCTGGTCATTTCTACATTCAGATTCCCTAAATTATATTTTAGTGACAAGCAGAATATTTCTGCGGGGCATAAGGAGCAATCCTGTAACACCAACAAGGGCTGCAGCTCAAAAAACCAGTGTGCCCTGTTTTATAAGACCAGCGTTTTTAAGGCACTCTTAGGGAAGGATGGAGGCATCAGGAATGTCAGGATTTTTTCCCATCTCTTCTTGAACTTGGGGTAAGCCCAGTTTTGCTTGTTTGGCTCTGAATAAATTCCTGACGATCCCAGCTAACAGCAGAGCACAGTGCAGAGCGGAGGGCAGCGTTTCCCTCTCTCCCAGGCAGGTGCTCTCCCTGCAGCCATCCCCTCTCCTCCTGCCCGGCTCACCCTGCAGCCATCCCCTCTCCTCCTGCCCGGCTCCGCTGGCTGTGCAGCCTCCTGGCACAGCTCAGCCCAGCAGCTCTGCTGAAGCCTCAGTTTCCTGGTTCCCAAAGGCACTCAGGAATATTAAACTGGAGTGACTAAGCAGTCACCTTACTTTTCCAAGCAGTTCTCCTCAGAAAAGAACAAACCATCATTTCTCGTTAAACAGATAGTGTGTACCTTTGTTTTAAACAGCAAAAACAAAAACAACTGCATGAAAACAAAATGATGAAAAAATGTTTAAACCCAAAATCTTAAATGTGGAGGAAGAATCTATGTTAACTGGGAAAAGTAATTTCTAACTGGTCCAGTTTGAGCATTTTGCTGGTTTATTTGGTTATTTGCATTATTTTTATCTTTCTGCAGTTTGATNTGCTTGTTTATTTTGTTATTTTCATTATTTTTTTCTTTTTGCAGTTTGTTTTTTTTTTTTTTTTTTTTTTTTGCTAGCACTTTCCTGTGTCCTTGGATGGCACAAGTACAGAAAAATAAAATAAAAAAAAAATCAGGATTTTAAGTGTTTTTCTCCCCTGAGAATGCACATATTGGGGCACACTGTGAATAAACTGCAGCATCCCAGCATATAGTTCTTTCACCATTGATTGCCTTTAATTACATTCAATTTATAGCATTAGTACTGCAAAGCAAGGGGTGTCCTGTTCAGAGTTCTTTTCAGCTGGCTAAGCATTAATGGATGATGATTAACAAAAAAAAACCTCTATGCCTTGCCAGTCCAGGCTAAAAGCAAATTGGTAATTTGGCCAATGTGTGTGTTTGTTGTCCACATGTCTGAAAAAACAAGTTGCATCAGTGGTGTTGCTATATAAATGTGTGTTGCATTAATTAGTAGACTAACCTAGGCATTCTTTTTCTTGCTTTTTTTTCAGATTAAATTTCAGTTCCAAAACTGCTTCGCAGCCATTTGGTCAAGCTGAATACATTGGAGGTTTGTTTGTTATAAAACTGCACATGAATATACCAACTGGTAAATGCTGTACTCTGCATCAACTCTGATGGTTGAGATTTGGGTGGAGGATGGGGCAACAAACAGTCAGAAGTTAACAAATAAGGCCATAATAGGTCAAGACAACTAATTGAGTATAGCATTTCTTGTTAACTTAGTTTTGAACCCACTTGGACCATTCCTTTCACCATGATAGAAACGGAGCATTTGCAGAAATTCCTCCCGTCAGATTGCACCTACATTTTTTCTCTCTTTTAAACAGGAAGCAGAAGCACCCCCAACACTTATCAGTAAAATTTACATTGCAACATCTGCCAGCTTTAGCAAACTGTTTTGACGGTAAAAGGCTGCAACCTTTGTAGTTACTATAGAACTCCCGAGATGCAAATGTAACAAGTTTTTGTACATGGTGAAATAAGATTAGTAAGAGTGCAAAGGTATTGACTGTCTTTTCTTATGTCATGCTACACAGATACCAGTTATCAGTAGAACCCATCTATTTATGCAATATTTTGTAACTCCCCTTTCATTGAAGAAAAAAACTGATTCACCACAAGCTGAAGATTTAAAATTTGGGAGTCTCTTATGAAAAATTGATGCAACATAAAGCTGTGTCAGAATAAAACTACAGTGAAATGATGGTAGAATGACTCTTAATTAACATGCTCCTTAGTCCAAGGATTGTGTTTTTGTTTGAAAAATACATATTTTGAATTCTAAGGAAACTTTCAAATATATTTATTTTTAAAACATAAAGGTTATTAAAAAAAAAAAAAGCTTATTTTTACTCTTAGATTTTTCAGTGTATTTCAGTGAGTCCATAATGGAATAAAATGGCTCTAAATATTTTCAAGGAGGAAAATATCTAGTACTTCTTATTTTTTAGAAAATTCTGCAAGTTTGGCTGTTTCATCAGTCAAGCATAGTTCAGTTTGTTTGTTTTACTTCTCTGAATTTCCTTGGATGTGTTTGGGGTAATATGAGCCCTGCAGTCCTGAGGAAGGATATAGTCACTAGGAGCTGCAGACAAAAGGCATCTCTGTTACTCTCTGTATCTCTGCAACGGCAAGAGCTGGCTCAGAGCTCCAGTGTCCAAACTGCTGTTCCATCACCACACAACAGCAGAGCAATTTGGTTTTTCATGTTCCATAGGAGAAAGAAGATGATTTCAAGCAGTAGTAATGAAATAATTCTGATCAGCACAGTTAGTAGCTAATATCAGAAAAAAATTAGTCCATTACATCATGACTTTGTATAGACATTCTGAAGTCACTGGTTTTTTTTTTTTTTTGTATCATGTTGTAAGGTTTTTTATAATGCACTTCTTGATTATTGTCAATAAATCTTTACAACTTTCTAGTCTTTTTCCCTCACTGCATTTTTTAAATTATTTTTAGGTTCCTTGGGTGGGTTTTTATTATTTTGTTTTTGTTTAGTTTTTTTTAAGAAATTGAGTTAATTTTACTTTCAGAGTCTTAAGAACCAATTGTAATATTTGAAATAAAGTACAGTGTAGGAGAACCTCATTAAATTCTTCAGCTCTTTCAGCTGGTGGCTTCCATTCCTACCAAGTAATCTAGGATCTCGCCTAAAAAGCAACCACTGTTTATTTTGTAAACTTGGTGTAGTTTATATAAAGAAAGCTTCACAAATGTTTAGATACATTGAGAATTTTTAAAATATATTCCTGGAGAGGAAAATTATTTAGAAAGTGATCAGATGGATCCAACTGAATACGGA
>VYZR01053175.1:16416-28230 GCA_013400675.1 Oxylabes madagascariensis | reverse complement strand
AGGCCTGGGCATTTCAAATTGCTTAATCTCTAAGTATTAAGGCCCCAAAAAATCGGATTTCTTCAGCTCAGCAGCCTTCAGGAGTTTACATATCTGCCAGTATTGGAGAGAGCAGATAAGCAGAAGCTGAAAATTTTGAAAAGCCTTTAAGCAACTAAAATGTGGTTGACAGCATCTCATGCTTCTCATTTAAATCATCAAGGATCCATTCTGTATTTCCTCTTTTTCATCCTGCTCTTGCCTTTGTTCTAATGAATGGACTTAGGAATTAAATATATTGTGTTTTTAAACCTTTGCTAGTTAAGGTTTAAGCATGCCAATTTTATGAATGTAACCATGTAATGTGGGATTTTTGAGTTTTAAAATCCTCAGATGTGAGCCATAGCCTGCTGGCGACNTCATTTTGATTAGAGTCCATTGTACTTGCAGTGAACAATTACTTGTTAAGTTGTCCACTCTTACTTTTCTGCCGTTCATCTGACTCAGGTTTTCAGCCTCATTCTCCCCTTTCTTGATTGTGGGCTTCATTGTTCTTCTTCATACTTCTTTTTAAGGGTTTTTGCGCGGTTTTAGCTCGGAAGTTGAAAACATTTGCGCTGGCTGGCTCTTAGGAATGCTACTCTTAAGTGTATCTATCCCAGCTTTAAAGAACTACTAACAGATACTGCTGTATCTGGCAATGATACTTAGTTTCATTAAGCATTTTCTTGCTGGTCTCATCCCTGCTGCTTCAGGGGTAGGTTAGATGTATTGCATTTATGAGGCTTTTGATTTTGGGTGGTGTGGGTTTGTTTTGTACTTCAAGAAGTGTTCATTCAAAAGCTGTTTCTGATTTGATTGCCTTATTTTCTGGTGAAAGTGACACTTGAGAATTTGGTTAAAAAATGAGCATTGCCAATGACTCAAGGCAGGTCTGGCCAGTGTTCCTGGATCTGTCAGGTTATACCAGTGTTCCCATGGCTGAGCACCACCAGGCCAGTGCTGTGCACTGGGAAGAGAATGAGAAGGGGATTGCTAAAGCAGCCACAAATGGTGATGAATACCTTGGCCCTCTGCTTCGTTGTCATGGCCTTGCTAACGTGCATCACCTTCCCAGGAGTTTGTGTAAGGCTGGTCTCGGCAGCCTTGTTTCTATAGAATCTGAATTTGTAAATGTGTGTTTTACTTGCAGTACATAGCCTTGCTGATGGTTTTGTAATGTATCACCCTGCTCGAACTACTCATGGTTACAGGCTGGAAGGTTGGCTGTTCTTACTGAAATGGAGACATTTCTGCATGTAATAAAATGCAGTTACTGTAAAGTACAAGCATTGTTATGTCTTGCATTTTTTTTATTTCTTTGTAGATCGCTATGCTTTCTTATATAGATTTTTTTTTTATTGTCTTGTTTAGTGTGGCTGTTCTGGTATTTTATCAACAAAGATGTTGATATTATTGATCTCAATACTTTTAACAGAGTTTCTTAGAGATTTTGCTGTGACATGCTAGTGATGGAGAAAAAAGGTCAAAATTCACAGATATCTGCCAGACACCATTCTGTATTTTTGCCAACAATCCTGGTCTTCTTTATCCTCTTCCTTACAAATCCTCTTTATCCTTCAAACCATCATATATATATTGTTCTTTGTGAATATCAAGAGTAGGAATCTGTTTTATGAGTAAGATAATCACAGGTGGTTTGCTCAAGCTGAGAATTTGTTCCTCTTCTCCTCCTTACCGTACCTAGCACTTTTCAAAGTTGTTGGTCCAAGGCTTTGCTGACAATATGCTTTAGTCCCTAACTTTTTTTGATGTTTTTCACGGGTTGGGTATCCTAAACTAGCTATGTTTCCAAATCTTCATTATGTGAATTTTTTGGTGAACTTTTATTTAATTGTATGGCCATTATTTTTTAGGCTAAAATTATCTGTTTAGTAATCTTTCCCAGTCTGAAGCTTAAACACTTGCTTGGTCTAGATTGGTTTTTTCCTTCATGTTTTGAGTAAACACTTAGTGATGCATCTTTTTAAGGGGTTGTAGCTAGAGCTTGTGCATTAATCAGTACTCAAAACATAGCTACTGAAATGAAGGAAACTTTCAAGGGTTTAAATAGTTAAAACTATTCTCTACTGTTTCTTGACAATCCCAAGGTTGTTAGGATCTTAAAAGAGGTTGGCATGCTTTTACTGTTGGTAATCGCTTTAGTAGAGGAACTAGGAAAATGGAAACTGTATAAAAACATTAGTAAAAAATAAACAGCTGAACTGTTGAGAAATCCTGGCTAGATACCAAGAAGAAAAAATCTGCAGAGATGTTGAAGTTGCCTTTGACATCAGCCTCTGGTATAGCCAGGATGAGATTTTCATTGTTGCCTTTCATGTATCTATTTCAGTCACATCCAATACACAAAATTGAACAAGTGAGTTGTGTTATGATTCTTTTTTGCTGTTGTTGGGCACACTAGCTGAATACATTAATGGAAGCTAAGTTTAAAATGACCTGCTAACTGCAAAATCTTCCAATGTGATTGCCATAAGCTGTTGATCCAGTAACTGTGAGTAATGTTTCTTTCTTTTTCACTTCACAGTTGCTGATTCCAGACTTGATGTGATGTATTTATTTTTCTTCTGCATTCTGACTTACAGTGGTTAGTTTGGACTCAAAATGTTTAAAAGCCTGACTACATGTATTTTAATATAAATATACTTTCAACTAGATATAGGTATTTAATAATCACTTGCTGCTTTGTAACATAACCAGATGGCAAGGATAAAGAATGCAAATAACTGATGAACTATAAAACTACTTAGATATATTTAAGTATTTTATGGTCATATTGTTAAAGGATACTAAGAATGGCCTTTCTTCTTGGGAAAAACATGTACAAATGCAAACCAAAAGCAAGTTATTTAAAACTTTTTATAATTACAGAGTGAGGTGGTTTTCCCACTGTCTGATTTAGATGATTCTCTCTTTTTCAAACTTGGAGGCAATCATGACATGGATTGTGCTTGACACTAGGAGTCTTAACTTCTGGATCCAAACCCTGTGCATATCAGTATAGAACAGGATGATGGTTTGGTTTGAGGTTCAGGTTTTTTGTGTCTGTAATACTTTGAAGTTGTACTATCTGAACTGCAAGCCTTTGCAAATTGCTGAGGTGACAGTCAAGTGACACAGCTCAGAAGAAGACCTAATGGCCTTAACATATGCTGTCTTCAAAAGCAGTCTACTTTCACTATTCCTATTTTTGAGTAATCGTCTATGCAGTTAACCTATTGGACTTTAGGGCAGCAATGTGATACTGTTACTAATGTGTCCCTAGGAGCTGGCTGTTTTGTCTAGGGCTGCTTACCGGGACTGGCACCACTGTGCAGGCATTACTGTGGGAGAAATGCTTTCCAACGGAGGTATTTCTGGCAGTGACATCAGATAACTTTGTATCTTTAAATGCCTGCCAGTAAGTGAGCTGTGAGTTTGACTGTCAGTGGAGCTCTTTCAGAGCTCAGGCTTCTTGAGTGTCAGGGCAGTTTGGTCTGGCTGGCACTCTGAGGTGAGGGGGGTCAGAGTGGCACCCTTGGCAATCAGGGGGGCCAGGACTCCTCCAGCATAGCTTCTGGAGCTCAGCATGGAAACTGTAATTCTAGCAGGGCTCTTTGCCCCAGTCCTTCCACCTTGTGGGTGAAATGCAGTTGTTCTGTAGTTCGCTGCTGTACAAAATGGGCCCACGTTGACTCCAGAGGAAACAATGTCACCTCGGCATTTGGTCAGTGTTTTTACTGGCACAGTTCCTCATGAATTAGTGTTAAAACTCAGCTCTGCTTTTCCTAGCAAGTAGGAAACAGAGTTTGCAAGGATTTTGTCCCCTTGAGCTTATAATTAGTACTCAGGAGCATGTAGGCAGAGCCACGTGGTGTGCTCACCCATCCGGTGCCCAAGTGTGCTCATGGGTCAGCAGGTGCAGAAGATGCCTTATTAAGCTGATCTGTTTGCAAACTCTTGACAGTGATACAGCTTTAGGGGAATGATGCAATGTGACCATTTCCAGCAATGTCTGTAAGGTTTCTGAAGTGGTTTTGAATCTCACTGCAGGGGGTTGTTTAATATATAATTTGGGTACTCTTAAAAATTCAAATTTTTTCATACAGTGTGTTGTTTTGTGTTTAGGACACCTTTCAAATTAATCATGAATTTATGTGTTATATTTTCTGGTGAGTATTGAGGTAAAAAATTTACTGAGCTCTTCTTTTCATAGCCAGCATCAAGAGATTATCACTTCATCTTGTGAGTGGCAGGGCTTTTTCATCCTGTGGTAGGTGATTGAGCTTTTGGGGTTGTTCAAGTCCATCACTGAACAGTCATTTGTTTTTCTGAGATTTCCAAAATGAAAATTTGGCAAGAATGATACATCTAGTATGGATAATAAGCCTCTTGAGCAAGATAACCTGCTAATCAATGTTGACATGTATGAGAAGACATCATCGTCTATTAGATTTTTTTAAAGCTGTTTAACTCTTGCTTTATACTTCAGTGAGTATAAATGTCTGTGCCCATATCTTCAGGGAGGGAACACTGCTTCTTTGTGTACTGTGTTGTGAAAACTGGTAATGCGTTCATTTGACTTCAGTGAATGATAGGGTTAAGATTTGATGTAAGTTATTACTGAGAGTAAATTCAGCTTAGTGTGTTACATTTTGATAATGTTTTTTTTTCCTTATCATATCCCTCCTGTGCATGCACAATACTTTCAGTCTGAAAAAATTCTGCTATATTTTCTTCTTTGGTAATATTATTCATAAAGCTTTGAAAATATGTGTTTTCTGGAGGCCAATAACTTTTTAAAATATTGCAGTACCCGCTCCGGCCATCACTGCCACAGCTACAAAAATGGAGGTGGTTTCAGCAGAAGTCAACAGCTTGCTCCCTGAGGAAATCATGGACACCGGCATAACTCTGGTGGAGGATGACAGCATCGAGGCCGTGATCGTGTCTTCGCCGATGGGAGAGTCTATTCCCATGGAAACAGAACTGGAAGAAATAGTGAACATAAGCACCACCAGCGACTCCTCAGCCACGTCTACGGCCACAGTCACCACGGAATCGGTTCCTGTGCCCAGCAGCCACTCAGGAGATGCAGCACTGACCACCACAGCCCCAAGCCCTGATGTGAATGCAGCTGCAAAGCCTGCCTTTCCAGGTGGCCTCCATAAACTTGGTGCTCAGACCCCTGTCACTATCTCAGCTAATCAGATTATTCTGAACAAGGCCACCGATATTAAAATAGGCAGTCAGAGTATTAAACCGGAAGGGCAAAAGCTGATTGTAACAACTTTGGGCAAGTCCGGCCAGCCTATTGTTTTAGCATTACCCCACAGCCAGCTCCCGCAGTCGCAGAAGGCCGTGTCCCAGGCCCAGGGTGGAGACTCCAAGGTACAAGGCCAGCAAATCAAAGTTGTCATTGGAGGTCGGTCGGAAGTGAAACCTGTTGTGGGTGTCTCAGCTTTGACGCAGGGAAGTCAGCTGATAAACACTGCAGCCCAGCCCTCTGTCTTGCAGTCCCAGCAAGTAAAAACAGTACAGGTAAAATGAGTTGTGCTGATGAAACATCTTAAAACCAGTTCTGTTGCTGCAATTGTTGTCTGTTATTTCCTGCACTGATTGACACACTGTTGCTTTCAGCCTTTGCATTTATTCTTTGTATTAAAAAATACAATGCTGCTCTTAGCCCATGCTTTCATCTGTGGATGCGTTTGCCATTTTATGCTGTTTGCCTCTAGCTACTGTCTAGAAACTCAGGGTTTGCCTGAGAGAAAGTGAACTATTCAGTAAATTGAAGACAATTTTCTCATTATTTTCATTTTATAAAATAAATTCTACATACTATCAGGAAGACTGAATTCAACTCTATATGCCTGTTGTTCTTTATTGAAAGTATACACTCCTTTATGGAAGAGTTGCTTCTCCGTATTACATTCAGTTTGTTTAAATAAACTCCCTGAAAAAAACTTCTAGCATCTGAAAAAGAACAGAAAGGTGTATCTTGTCTGCCTCAAATCTAGTTAAGCTTGTTACTAGACTATGATGGGCTAGACACTGTCATAAACTGACATTCAAGGTTTTGTTCCCAATCTCTGGCATGGGTCTTGAGATATTTGAAACCACAGAGAATCTGCTTGGATGTGAAAATGTGTTGAAAAGACTTGGGTTATGACCCAAACAGTCTGATTCTCATCTGCTACGTGGCAGAACTAAATGTGAGTGACCTTGTTCTATTAGCAGTGAGACAGAAATAAGACCTCTTAAAGTGAAGGACAAGTAGAACTCAATGCAGGTTATGGTGGAAAAATGTTTATTTTACTGTCTAAATGAAATGAGAAATTAAACTCTTAAGTATACTATTAAAAATAATGAGCTGCACATGAAAATGATGAAGTTTAAAGAATTTTATTAGCCAAATGTTCCTTGATTAGTATTTCATGGCAGGTGAATAAGATCAATTCTGAATATTTTCTCTAAAGTTGCAGATGATTCCTGTACCGATTTCTACTTTCTCCCTTTTTGTTGCTACATCCTACCTGGAAACATACTTAGTAACGGCCATTTGAAACATAAATGATTGTCACTACAGTTTTCAAGAAAGTCTCTGCTTTTTAGTCATCATAGGAACATTTAAGGCTGGATCCTCTCTGTTACTTGGCTTCATTATTCACTGCCAAGTGACAGATACAGGAAACTGAGGAGAAGGACTTAGCTGTGATGTGGTTTTTCCTTGCATGAGATGATTTGTGCTCTCAGTGACTTGGCCATGGACCTCTGTGATTTGCCATTGGGAATTCTACACGTTCCTTAGCAGAAGCTCTTACTAATGGACTTGCATCCATTTTTAAATCTAGTTAATTGCAGTTTGCGTAAATTTGTTTTGTTGTGGTTTCTTTTTGTTAAGCCCTTGGTTCCCTTTGCACAACAGATTGAATTGTTAGCAATTGACATTCTTTTTTTTCCCAGAAGAGGAGGGAGTAGAAATGAAAAGCAAGAAGACAAGGTTAGCACCCGATATTGCAGGGGAAATGATTGTGTTATTCTTCACAGACAGTGCTTTTCCCTGTAGGAAATTTCTAAAGTATGAGAGTGATATATGAGGCTGGGTGAGAGATTCTGGCTCTACTCTACCTTGAATGACAGGGGAGGTAGCCTACACCTTGAGTGCCTGTCTTAGAAAATGAAGTGATTCATTTACCCCATCACCCTGAACGAGTCCCTTAAGCTTTCAGAGAGTGGAAAAGGAGGCTGTGAAAGCCTCCCTGACTCCCCGTGGGTCTTGTCTAACTTATCACTTGTGGCTTTATAAACCAGGTATTTCAGATGGAGGGCAGCACAAGACTGACTCGGTGCTGAAAAGTGAATTGGTACAGATTAGATGACAAAGAGTTCTTGTCAGTTCTTGTGGTCACTATCATAGGGGCTTTGCATATCATTAGAGAAACTCAATTGCCTTGACATCTAATCTAATCTTGTAATCTAATTGTGATCGTTTAAGTCTCAGCGCCTGAGGCATAATTGGTAGAGTTCAGCAAAATGTTTCTTGAAATTTGACTCCTTCTCCACTTATAGTTCTAGATGTGTGAGACTGTGAGGTGCTAAGTGTGGCAGGGCCCTTTGGCCTCATCTATATCCAGAGGTTAATTACTGTCCTTAGCAGCTTGTCCTGATTTTGTTGAAACTAGTGCCATGGATGTGTGGAAAAAAACTGCTGGGCAAGTATGTCTGCTTTCAGCCTGTGGCTCCTGCCTGCCTACAGCCTGAACAGTGGTGGTGTGCCTGCTGCTCTACTACTTTAGTCCGGGCTCATTAAGCAGGAGTTTGGCCTTACACGTGACTGAACCAGGTGTCCAGACACATCACCATGGCTGCCATTAAGTCTGATTTGTGCTTGTTTTGTGTTGAAACTAGCTCTGGTTTTAACAGTGTCCGTAGCATTGTTGCTACCATGGCAAGGCAGCTGCTAAGCCATCGTTGTGGCTTTATTTTCATCATTGAAAAGGGATCTTGTGCACTCTGTAACCTCAGACTCCCATTAGGAATGCTCAGTTTCTTCATCTCTGAAGTTTCTATTTCTAGAGTCCTTGATCCTTCATACTATGCCAAATATAAATTACATAGAAAGTGGGTACATGGACAGGCTCCCAAGAGGTCGTGGATTTATAGCATATTAACTCATTTGTGGTAGCTGACTGTGGATATCCAGCAGTAAATGTGAGATATGAGTGTGCCTATCTCTGTATAAATAGAACAGAGTCTGAAAACGAAGTCCAGCTGTATGAACTTGCTAGTTCGTCTTTAGTGGAGAGTGTTTAGGAAGGCATAACTTGACCCTTGAAGTCAAGTTGCCTGCAAGTAAATCTCTTGACTTCTGTAGGGGAAAGAAGGTTGGTGTGTGCTCCTAAATATAATAACATTCTTAGGAAGAGCTTGTTGCTCCAGGGAATATATTTGCAATCTAACTCAAAGTATCTTGCAGAGGGCATGCTTAGCTTACATAGGCAGGAGGATAATGTTAAGCTCCTTGTGATCAGTACAGGCAATGGCAGAGTGCTCCAGAGAATTTGCCCATTCTGAAGTATCAAAGGGGCATCTTGATTATTTCCTCTGGCTTCTCTAGTCTTTACTGAAATGGGCAGTGAGTTTCCCAGTGGTGCCAAGAAGCTTCTCCCTGGTAGCTGGGGTTATCCAGTGCCCTAAACCTCAGAAAGGCTTGCTTGACAGCAGGAGTGCTGTTCTTCATTTATAACCAACCGCATTTGTCTTGCTGTTTCCTGAGCCCTGAGGGGATTCACTTGTTTATTAGACCTCCCTCTTTGTAGACAAACAGTTCACCTAAAAAGCAGGGGGAAATTTATTTGAGGAGGGTACTGCAAGTCAAGTATGAGGGAAGCAGGGCTAGTTGTGTTGACCTGTTGTTTTGAGATTTTAATTTTTTTTTTTCTGAAATACTTCATGTTAATGGTCGGTAATATTTTACACACATTCATGGAAGTCATTTAAGCACATTTATTGACTTTTACTGGGAAACAACTGCTGTTATCTAGAGCTGGCTGTTCCTCAATGAATGTTCATCGTGTTCTGAGCCAGACTTTGCTCTCACTTCAGAGAAAAAGCAATAGCAGTTGAGTTACAATAATACCTTATGGCAAAGTGAGATTAATTTAAGCAAAACAGAAGTCTCAAATCAAGCAGATGAAATGTGTAGAACTGATCAGAAATTAAAGCGTGTCCAAGCTGAAAAAATAATTAGGGATAAAATGCCTGCTCATCTATCAGCCGTGTATGTGCTAAGATAATTGAATCCTTAAAATTTGAAAATGGCTTTGAGTTAAATTTGTGAACAGGGCTGTGAATGAAGCTTCCTTCTTCAAACAACTTATGTTTCAAAGTTTTAGTTAATATAGCTCCAGAAAGAACAGGTTTATTTCTCCTCTGTTTCATTTTAAAGCCTTGACAATTGTATATCACACATAGAGCACCTACTGTGCCGAGGAGCAGCAGATTTGTTCTGAGATGGAGCTTTCCTCTGAGGAGCACTTGTAGGGTAACTGTGGAGCAGCACATGGCTTCCTTTAATTGCGGAATCCATTCTCTGGTAGTGCCTGGTGTCAGAGCTGCTCCTTGCTGGCTTCCCTGGCTGGGTGTAGCTCGGGCATACAGAGGTGCCCCTGGCTTTCCACAGCAGCCTGGAGGGCTCCAGTGCCATAGCAGAGGGGAGCTCCAGCTTCCCTGGCTGTGCCATGGCTGTGCTGCTGGGAGCTGGGGCAGCCTCGCATGTGCTTTTTGTGGAGGAATATGTTGTGTGCCGCTGAATACTTTGAATGTTTTTGCCTTATGTGGTTGTAAAAAAGGTGTTTTCGGGCAACAAATTCTATAGATAGGGTTTTGTGTAGGAAATCATAACTTCCAGCCTACTCAATTGCTTCATTTGAGCATTTTTAACTTTCTCAGGCTGTCGAAAGTAGCTGTCAGCTCTGTAGATTTGCATGTCAGGCAGATTTCTGATTTAGCTGCTTGAGTAATAAAGGTGGCTCTGTGCCCTTGAGAGGTGGCTCCCCACGTAGATGATAATGTTGTGCCTCTCTGATATCGCTGGAGTTGATGGCTGGTGCCCACGGGATGTGCCTGAGGGTGTGTGGTAGCGGAGAGGCAGGATGTGCCTGACCTGTGGGGTGGGCAGGTGTAAGGGCTTCAGTAATGCCTTCCAGTGTGCTCACATAGACTCAGGCCACATCCACAGGCAGCCTCTGCAGTCAGCAGCTTAAAAATCTTTGGAAAAAGTCAGCCTCTAAATTGAACTATTCACTAGCTAGGTGCCAGTGTATAAAAACTGTTGGAATAAATGCATCTGGTAGTTAACTTCTCTCAGTGTGGAAAAAGGAGAGAAGTCTTCTTTAAAACTTTCAAGAGTGTATACTCCTGCTTACAAAGATTTCAAGCTGAAGTGATCTGTCATTGGGTTGCTGTACATGTTCTTGGTCCAGCTGTGTTTCAGGAGACTGGATTGCAATATGAAAATAGATCCCCTTGGCTACCTGGAGGTAGCCAAGTGATTTGTTATTGACTAGTGAGTACTCAAAACTTTCAGGCACTAATGATCCATATACTTTTGGGGAAGTGTTGCAGAAAGAATTTTCCCCATTTGCAAAACAAGTGTGCTGCTATGTCAAAATGGTCAAGAGAGGTTTCAGAGCAGTAGTGGTCATATTTAAATCACCGGGGGACAAGTTTTGTCCTGGTTGGCTGAAAAAGAAGTGACTTCATTTCAAGCTTAAAATACTGAAAGTTGTGCATTTAATTTTAACATTTTTATGTAGACCAGCCTCACCAATTTCCGCATCTTGAAGATGAGATGTTTGCACAGAGAGCTATCCTCTGGAAAAGCTGAGAGGGATTTGTCTCTCCTACTTTGGTAGCTGGCATTCTGAAGTGTCAAGGATAATCTCAGCCTGTGGCTCCTAGTTCTTTCCATAAGGAGAAATGGAGATGAAATGCAACATATGCAGTTATTCTTCTAATTATGTGTGCAAGCATTGCCCTTTCTATTTTTTAATGTACTTAACAATACAATAATTTAGATCCAAAATGCTCAAGTTACTTTAGATCTTTTTTCCTCCATCTTTTAGATTGCGAAGAAGACTCGAACCCCAACTTCTGGCCCGGTGATCACCAAGCTGATATTTGCAAAACCAATCAATAGCAAAGCTGTTACAGGGCAGACCACTCAAGTGTCACCAGTCATTGCAGGTTGTACTACTTTGACTTGTTTTGCTTTACCATTTTTAAAGGCTTTTTGAAGAAATGGTAATTGTAGAAATTCTTCTGTCTCAACAATTTTACAGTAGTTTCTGTCAAAGTACCTCAAGCAACTGAAAAAAAAATCAGAAAACTTTTTGGGTAGAAGCAGATAAATGCAGTTGTTGGTACCTTTATATTTAGCTCATTTAGAATAATTGCAGAGTTGCTTTTACTGGAAGGTACTTTTACTTCATTGATTTTTGGGGAGGAGGAAAAAATACCCCAGAGCCACAGAAAAGATTACTTGATGAACAGAAGGTATTTGTAGAAACATTATATAAATATAGCAGGGGAAAGAGAGACACATGCTTTTGTATTACTTTAATCTGCTTATAGTTGGACTTAAATGTAATACATGCAAGCAACAGAAAAAAAAAAAAGTTTGAATGAAGAAAGTGAATAAAGTAGTGTTGTTTTTGTTGAGTTGCTCACCCACTTTAAAAATAACCAGAAGTGTCTAAGAAAGGCAAATAACAAGTGGTCTTTCTCCTTCGA
>VYZR01053175.1:0-16343 GCA_013400675.1 Oxylabes madagascariensis | reverse complement strand
AAAAAAAAAAAAAAAAAAAAGCTTAACTGACCACAGAACAACAGCAAAAACACCAACAAGATTAAAGAAAAAACCACAGTTGTAATATCTTGTTTATAATGGCAGTGTATCTGTGGCTAAACATCTTAGACATCTAATTTTTCTGAAAAAGACAAATGTAGGAAGCTGGAGTTGTCTTTAGAGCTTTGAAGAATGTCTTTAACTGCTTACAGATTGATCAGCCTAAGTAGGCCTAAAAATCTTTTCCACATGTTTAAACAAATTTGTTAAGTCTTTACAGGCCTGGGACTTGAGCTGGTTTTAAAAAGGATGCAATTATCTCCTGTATTCAAAACACTGATAGATGACAGTGAATGACCCATAGCTGGAACACAATCTTTTTCTTTAGTTGTCAGGCTGCCTGCAGCCTGCCATGTGTTTCAGGTGAAAGAGGAATGCCCCATCCCACTCCCCACTTTGTCCCCCTACCAAATATATAGAAGATTGCTATGCTTGTAAATACTTGAATTAAGTTGTTTGCATGTTTAAAAAGCAATCCAAACAAACAAAAATCCCAACCCAAAACCAGTAGAAATTACTTGCAGTTTTAAAATCAGTATTTTGAAAAATCACCTATGCCTGAGCCTGTGAGAAAAGCATCACTGGGAGGTAAAGTTGCTTCACTAATTGAGAGGAAAATCTTTAAATATTGTTTTTTCCCTCACCATTCCAAACAGCCAGCACAGCTTGCCAGCTTTGAGAGGCTGGCATCAGGGAAGCTGTGACATTTGTGGTTTGTGTTTTGATTCTGTATGCATGTTTTCATGAATCTGATAAATATTTTTAATTGCCTGGAAGTTCCTGCAAGCTGAGATGGAAGTTGTAAACTTGAAAGACTTGTCAATATAAGCAGCCAGATTCTGTTTAGGAAGCTAATGGCCACGGGGTACAGAGGAGATGTAGTGAGAAGGGGAAAGCTGTCACCAAGAAAATAACTCAAAGGATTGAAACCTCTAGATGGTGAAATTCCCCGCAGACTCACATTCTTCAGGTTGCATGTGGCTTCAGCAGCTGCTGGCAACTATCTGTGCTGTTAGACTGCACAAAAGTGGTTATTTTAGAGCACACAGACTTCAGAGGAAAACAGCTTTCCATGAGGATAGTGCTTTTTCTTGTTGGTTCCAGTTGACTTTAATTGTTATGCCACTAGTTGATTTTGGATGGAAAAGTTATTTGTTTGTTTGTTTCTTATTTTTATAAATGTAGTACAAGAGAATGGGTGACAGAAGCTATGACAGAAATGAGTCTGAACCAAAGTGGAGCAGAGGAAAGCTCAGTGGTCAAGCCCTCTTTGGAAAGAAACTTAGAAAGTATGGAAAAAAAAATCTGTTTTGCATTCTGGGATTTTGCAATATTCCTGAAACTGATGTCATGATTTGGAGCTGCTGTTTTTGATGTTTAATCTTCCTTGGCATTGTAAAAAGAGAGAGAATATCTGACACGCACATGAAAACATGGGTGGTAGTGTGACTAAAAACTGTCAGGCAGTGCAAGAAGCAACCATCAACAGAGAAAAGAAAAAACCCCAAAACCTCAGAGCTGATTGTAGACAGACCAAACACCTTTTTCTTGGTTACTGTAACACAGCTCGTTTTTGATGGCTGCGGTTTCAAAGGAAGTAGTCCCCCACAGATGCTCAGTTTCTCTGTATGTTGGCAGCAGCCCAGGGCTTTCCCAGGAAACTGCCAGCTGGCTGGGTGTTTGTGTGTGGTGCAGGTGTATTGAAGGACTCTGCTCCTCAGGATGCTGTCCTGGCTGTCAAGAATTATCAGCTGAATGGCACAGAAAGCTCAGTGTGCATTTTGGCTCTTTTTTTAAGCCTGAGCAAACTGTAATTTTATTTGTAGTAATAGCCATTATTTTCTTCTTTGTTGCTAAATCTAACTTAAAGAATGCCAGTGTCCTTCCTGTCAGGTCGTACACTCTCAGAAGCAGGGATAAATTGCACAAATGGCAGGGAAAACTTTTGCTTTAAAAGTTACTGTGACCAGGGATAACTGGAGCTGATGGTATCTTCATTGTTTATAGGCAGGGTTTTTTCACAGTCTGCTCCAGGGACACCACCAAAGACAATAACGATCTCTGAGAGCGGAGTCATTGGATCATCTTTGAGTACAACAACACAACAGACACCGAATAAAATAGCTATCTCACCACTCAAATCCCCCAATAAGGTAAGGACCTGTTCTGACTGCAGAACTTCTATCCCTCCTGCACAGTGGTCTGAATGGAGCTCTCTGTGTCTTTGCTACAAGCTGTTGATTATCTCTCCAGAGATAATAAGCATATCTCCGGAGTCCATAAAAATATCTCCAGAGTCTCCATTTTGCATCACAATGCTCTGTGGTAATGCCCTAATTTAGATTTTTTTCAACTGGCTCCCTTACTATGGTTTTCAGTAGATAAGCATTACTGCATAGTTTCCCATTCCTGCCATTTCTTGCCATTCCCTAAGCATCGATTCTGAGAGCAGCTGTCCCTTCTTAGCCAAGCACTCAGACTATTTTTAATGCCTTCAAAAAACATCAACAGGCTCTTTAAGAGGAGACCTCAATAATATTAATAGGTCTGCACTTCTTAACCATTGCCTGCTACTGCACAGGCAATTTAGTCTTCCCTGATCACTTCTGAAGTACATAAGATTTGCAGTGGTCCTTGACAAACACAGAGCTGGAGATTGGCACAGGTCAAGGTGACACTTGTGGTTTAGATTTGATAATTGTCTCGAGAAGAGGAATATTGCTGTAGAAAGGGAGGTGGGGGGACAAGATGCACAGTGCAGGCAAACTAAATATGTATGAAAAGCAAAATAAGAATAAAGAATTCTTTCAGTTTGGCTGTGCTTTAGTGATGTTGTGTTATACAGATGGAGTAAAAGACTTGTGTTTGACTGTTATTAGTAAGAGAAGCTACATGAAGTTACTTTTTATTCTAAAGTTACTTTTTTAACTAGGAGTGAGTGTGAAAAGACTCTTTAGGGTTACATCTTGAATTTACTGTAGCTAAGTAATTCTAAGTATTTGATTTTTCTTAAAACATAAGGAAGTTTAGAACAAAAAGTAGAAAACCAGTCTTGGAAAGGGTGTGGTTATACAAAGTGTTCAAACACTGCACTCTGCAGAAATGTGGTCAGAAGACTGGATCTCTGTGGGAAACTGCAGTGTAGATTTGAAGGTACTGGTGTTCTTATACTTTGAATCGGTAATGTGAGATGAGAATTTTCTTTTCTTTAAACAGCTTTTCTTCAAAATTCCTGTTTATGATGAAATAGTCATTGTACCAATTATAATGCTTTTATTTAGAAGATCCCTCTTGACAATGCTCAGGCTTCAGTGGGATAATTTCTGTAAAAAACCCCCAACAAAACAAATGAAAAGACCACCCCTCACTCCCACCCAGATGCTGTGCTGGGTTTCTACAGAAGCCTTTTGGTGCTGGAAACCAGCGATGCCTTCAAATTCCGAAGGGCTCTATTTGCTGTTGTTACAGCTGGACTCGAGTGAGTTGCGGTTAAATGCAGTGCCCTTGTTCACAGAAAGAGCTCTGTTCTGGTGGAGAGCTGTACTGTCCTGAGGAGGGGAATGTATATGCACAGGGTCCTGTATCCTGCACAGAGGTTTAAACTGCTTTTTGTTTTGCCAAGCAGCTAACAGTGGTGTCAGTGGCCTCCCAGCCTCCCAGCTCCCCCCAGAAGACGGTGGGCGTCCCACTGAATGTAGCGTTAGGACAGCAGATCCTCACAGTGCAGCAGTCAGCACCCTCCTCCCCTGGGAAGGCTATAGTCAACCACACAACCACCCAGGTACAGACTGACTTTCCTTTGTCTTCTGGTGTGTCTGTGTCATTGCTTGCTGGAAACTGGAGTGTTGGACCACGGGTTGGCAGTGGTCGGTCTGACAGAGTTCTTGGAATGGTGTTTGCTTAGCAGTTGGCAAAAGTATTGCCCTGAGGAGCGTGTACTTCTTCAATTGAGGGGTGCAAACCATTGCAAGCCCATGCAAGGGCATGCTGTTAGAAAGCAGCTTTCCAACTTGGAAAGCCCAGCTTGGTGCAAGTTCTTGTTTCTGTGTACTGAATCTCCCAAGTCACCTGAAGAACTCTGTGACATGAGGAGTACTTTGGTTGGTTCTCTCTCTTCTGCCTGTGTTTCTATGCCACTGCCTAGGGCTGCTGTCTAGATATTTCTGAGGTTTGTACCAGTGGAGTTCATATTCCTGCTGTAGAGGTCTGGGCTGAAACTTACAGAACCAGAAATTATTTATTTCCTATGTCTCATTTCTAGAAAAATGGAGTTTTCCGTAATAGCTTTTATAGTTGTTCATTAATTAATCACAAGACAAAACTGACCTTTCTTACAAATGGCAGTTTTTGCTGTTTTCCTCTTTTGTGGTCTTAGGTAAATATGTTTCTGTCATAATATCTATACTCTTCTTGTGGTAAACATGAAGGGATGTGTATGGGTGTAAATATATCCAGAGCATAGCTATAGCTGGGAGTGGACACGCATGTACAGCATGAGACCAGGGACTCAGATTTTCCCAGTCTTATCTTACTGATACATGAGATAATTGGAATGCTGATATGGGAATATGGATGCCATAGAGATTGGAACTTTTTTCCCCCCAGGGAAAACTGTCTTTTGAAATAGTTGTTAAAAGTTTAAGTCCCTCTAATACAAGCACCCTAATGAGAAAATGGAGATATCTGTGGGAGTTCTGATACAAAGCTATCTGACACAACACAAGGGCTTCACCTGCCTTCACTGGGCTCAAGAACGTGTCCATTGAATTTTACAATTTTTTCCCAGTTGTCTTTGGATAGCAGCCGCTCATTTGTGTGCTGGAGAGAACTGGTCTCCCTTTGATAATGCCTGTGGCTGTGCTTGCACATAGTGCTTATTTTGATGCTCTGACTTGTTAAGGTTTCAGTGTCTTAAGAAAAATAAAAAATCCCAAGAAAACAATTTGCACACATTTTACTAGAAAAATGACCCATGTCTTCTAAAAGAAGACCAGGGTCATTTTTCTAGTAAAATGTGTGCAAACTGAGATTTTATTCATGTAGTTGCTGAAAGCTGGGCAGCTGGGAAATTGTTCTCATAAGAGTTCACATCATGCTGTCAACCAAATGTAATACTTAAACTTGATGTCAAGGACAATATGCTTAATACCAATAGTAAAAGATGCTGAGAATAAAAAGCTGAGGTCTAAAAAAAGTTAAATGGAAGGAGAAAAAGGAAGAAATCAAGGTTTGAGGTTGAGCAGGTCTGGGAAAAGAGGTTGTTATCAAGCCAGTAGACTTATGAATGTGTATAAATGAAATAAAACTTTCTTGTTATTAGTTTGTAGTTTGAGAAAAGTTGGAAAGATGAACTTTTGCAAATTCTAGGTGTATTGATACTCCAGCTGTGAGGTAGCACAGGTCTGCTGAGCTCCCTTTCTTTCAGCATTTTGCCTTTTTTCTTAATGAATTTGTTTTGCTACTCCTCATTGTTCTTGCTTCTTTCATTTTTCAGCTTGTACTCTTTCTGATGTCCATCAGTTTATGGATTCTGTTCCCTTTTCCTCTCAAGGGTTGCACAGTGATTTCTGTGGATTAATCACAATCTTAAAAGGACATATCTGTACACACACGCAGTCCAGCACAAACTGTTCTGCAAGTTCTTACCATGTGTTTTTAATAGTAGAAATATTTCTATGTTTAGTTGTTTGATTGTGGAAAACAAACCGAGCCATGTTCTCTGTAGTCACCTGAAACAGTTTTGGCAGATGTTGTATCTTGCGACGTGGACTGAGTCATCCTACTCATGTAAATACTAGTTTACTCTGGTGTTTGGTGTACAGCATTGAAAACGGAACTGAGCTTTCTCTGAGCTGTTGAGAGGCATTTAATCCCTTTGCACCTGTTCTACTTTTGAAAGCAAGAAGGAGGTAACTGTCTTCCCTCTCAAGGGTATGAATGTATGCTAGAGTTGCTCACTAACAAATTGAGAAATAAATATGCTGGTGTTTTTTCTGCCTTTGTACAAGTAACTTCATGCTGTCTATGTTGGCTTAACAGGCTGTGAAATCAGCAGTGCAGACCATTACTGTAGGAGGAGTGGGTACATCTCAATTTAAGACAATTATTCCCTTGGCAACTGCACCCAATGTTCAGCAAATTCAGGTACCTGGAAGCAAGTTCCATTATGTCAGACTCGTTACTGCCACAACAGCCAGTAGTTCAACCCAATCTGCCAGTCAAAATCCCAGTACGAATACTCAGCCTCTGCAACAGGGTAAGTGCTGCTGGTAACATATTGTCGGTAACATATTGTCTGAAGCCTCTGTTGGGTTTTTCTTTCATGTTTGTTCTGTAACAATTAAAATGAATACATAACAGAGATCTGTGAAGGCTGCCAAATGCACTTGGTTTTGTGGTAAGACTTCCATAAATTCTGTATTCTGCTGCTACCTCTGGTTTGTATGTGAAAATGCTCCTCTGTGTCAAATTGCTCTGTAGTTGGGCCTGAATCTTGGGAGCATTTTAGGTTGCTTTTCCCTAGTTTACCAGATTTGTGGATGATTCATGGTCTCTCCCATCTCCTCTATATGAAGTGTGAAGGCAGGACAGCCCACAAGCATATTGCCAAAACTCCTGTAACGTGAAGATCCTTCCATGTAAATTGCTTTAGAAGTGCTAGATGTTTTTGCTGGTTTCTGTCCATGCTTCCCAGAGCAGTGGTGGAATGAAAGATTTCAAAGGGAAAAGAGATGTAAGGGAAATCCAGTGTCCAGAGGAGCTCTGCACCCTGGCTGGCTTTTTAAGCCATTGCTGTGAAATGTGTGCACAGCTCTTGGGCCAAATATGTGTTTACAAAGGTGTTGTCTAGACACAAGTGTTGCATGCCATGAGTTACAGTGTTAAGTACCTCTGTGTTATACACATGTGAAGGTCTGAAGGGCTGAGCTGTGGACTTGGAATGACTAACACACATTCCTATGATGTTGTTTCTTGACACTAGCAAAGCCCGTGGTGGTGAACGCGACCCCAGTGCGTATGTCAGTTCCCATAGTACCAGCACAGACTGTGAAACAGGTGAGTTAAGTTTAAGTCATGTCATATTCCTGACCTGTTTTGGCTGGACAGAAAGAAAGTCTGCGTCCAGCTCTGTGAAGAAATGTTCTACTAGTAATAGTGTGTTCTGAATGACTGAAACACTGATTTCATAAAGAGCTCTTTTCTCTCCAGGTGGTGCCCAAACCAATCAACTCAACTTCTCAAATAGTCACTACTAGTCAGCCCCAACAAAGACTTATCATGCCAGCCACTCCACTGCCACAGATCCAGCCCAACCTCACCAACCTGCCCCCGGGCACTGTGCTGGCACCAGCCCCTGGCACAGGAAATGTTGGCTATGCAGTCCTTCCAGCTCAGTATGTCACACAGGTATGGCCTTTCCCAGAGATGATTAAGTAAATGCTGCTCTTGTGGAACATTCTGCCTGTTTTTTTAAAGGTTCCTGCTCTGTGACTGTCACCTGACGCTGACGTTTCTATTAGGGACCCTTGCCAGAATGACAATGGTACTTAACTGCAATCATAGTTGCAATTAAAGCTTTGTTTTCTCAACAGGAGTTTTTATTAGCATAATAGCACAGCATTTCTATAAGCAGAATCAGTGTAATACAATTTTGAGTAGCGTAGTGCAGAATTTATAATGCCAGCTTACTCAAATCACCTAGATCTCAACTTGGAATTTCTAATCACCTAGACCCTCTGCGTATTGGGTCAGATCTTGATACACAGTTTGCTTCATCACTTCAACAATCATAACCTAGACTTGAAAATCATATGAAAGAGTACAAGTCACTCGATCCTTGGGGGAAGCAGATGTCAGTGGAGGTGACCCTGGCCACTGGTGGTCACAGGGCTCATGTCCAGCAGCAGTTCCAGTCCAGGTTCATCACTTAGGACATGAAACAGCTCGATTTTATAACTGCTCTGTGTGCTGTTACACTGCCCTGTTACCTGACAGTCACCACCACCTGGTTGTTTGGCTGCCTGAAACCTCCATGGCCACTAAGGAACCGAGTAATTGGCCTGGTGCCCAGAATCCTGAGACCTGTAGTGAGGGGAAGAAGAAATCCTATGGGTTTATCTGCTTGGTTCACAGGATCTTCAGGGCCTGATGGTGAGGGGAAAGGGAGCATAGGTGTGACCTGCTTGGTCACAGAGTATGGCTGTCTTCATTATAAAATGGTGTTAGTTAATGCTAAGCTCATTGCCAGGGGTCAAAAGAAGCTGCTACCAGTTGCCCCAGCTGAGGCCTAGGGATAATTATTTTGCTTTTTGCCAGGATCTGACCAACGTTCAGGATGAAAAGGAGGGCAAATGAAATGTTCTTCTGAAGGTTGAAGTTTGTAGAAACAAAGCCTCTGATAGCTCCTGGCATTACTGGCATCAGACTGGTTTCTGGTCGCTTTTTGGTTTTGTCACATTTGCAATTTGACCCTGAAGATTGTTTCTGTGTCCTTCCAGTCTAGTTCTGCAAATTGTACTTAAGACTAGCATCTGTTGGGCCTCTCCTCTGAGGTTTGTGTTCCAGTCACAACCTGTCCCCATTTGCCTGGCCCCAGTAGGTCTGTATCTTGCTATGTGCCAATATGTCCCCAGAACCTGTCCCAACAGGAACAAACAACTGCTTGTAGGTAATGCTAAAGAAGGTAGCCCAGAGCGGTGTTGTTTGGCAGGTTCTTATGAGATTTTGGTTTTTTTAATGTGAAAAGTAAATGGTGGGTTCAAGTATGCAGAGGAGTTGGAATGCAAACCATTTTTCTTACTTTCATAGTAAGTGGCTTGTATATAAAAGAAGCTACTAATTTGTGCAGGAAGTGATTCTGCTCTATCAGGGGCAAAATGAACATGTTTTTAGAAGCAGGAACTGTTTGTGGTCTGAACATTTCTGTGTGTTATCCCTGTCATCTGTATAGATCTAGACACTGTAATAGACAACAAAAAAATATAATCTAAAATAGTATTTTTATGCTAAGTGTGGCAGGAAGTTGCCACCTGGTCCAAGTTATAGAAGTGTCTGAAAGTGTTCTTAAAAGCAAGTTATTTTTATAGGAATATCTGGAAAGCTAATTTAAAAACTAGCAACACATCCTCTTGTGTATAATTTCTTTCATGTCGGGCATTTTTGTTTTGTTAGCTACAGCAGTCATCCTATGTATCCATAGCGAGCAACACTGGCTTCACAGGGACATCCAGTGTCCAGTCCCAGGCACGGCTGCCATTTAACGGGTAAGAGTTTTGAACAAAAAAATCCCAAAACCTGTAGAATAGGCTGCTTGAATAAGCATGAGGTCTTGGAGTTTGGTTTGGGGAATTCTCCAAGACACTCAAATGTGCTGTGGTGTGGTTATTACCTCTGACTGAAGGGTGTGAATCTCTCTGACATTTGAGCCAGTCCCTTGACCAGAGCTGTGTTTCCCTTTCTACTTTTTGAACTCATGTAGTCAACTCAGGAAGTTGACCTGAAAGCTCCCTGTTGCTCTTTTTTATTTGCAACAGCAGCTGTGAGCTACAGGCCTCAACTATTTCTCAACATTGCTGCAAAGAGGTTCTGGACAACATATAAGCTAGATGCTTAACACATGCAGAAATTCAGGCAAACAGCAAAATGGATCCTTAAAGGAGGCTTTGGGTTTTTTCAGTCTTGCATTTTTCCTTTTAGGATGAAAATAACAGCTAACATATATTATTTTCCCTTTGCCAATCCAGCAGGCTTAGCTATTCTGCACAGTCCTTTTGTGTTACTGTTTGCTGGAAATTGTGAACATGAAGGTGCTTTTTGTTGCTGCAACGTCAACTGATGCAAACTAATCCCAAATCCAGATGCAGCTATTCAAATGAATGGGTTTGATTTAATCTCCCTGGTATTACGTGCAGAAATTGCTGGATAGGGATGGAGCAAATCTCATCAGAAGCGATTACTGTCACAAAATCCAAGTTTTAGGAGCAGTTAAAGACTGTGTCTACTATAAAATGTATCTGATAACTGAATACCATGGTTTGGCTTGCTTTCCCATTATTTCAGAGGGGGTATTTTTTGTTTTCTGGGATTTTTTAAATTCAAGTAGAACAAAAGAAAAGGCACAATTGTGCTGTTTGAATTTTGGTTGGATCCGATCCCACTGCACTTGAAGGGATTCTGGGGAAGGTTTCCCTGACTCCAGTTTTTTAGTTATGCTTCCTCTAGCTTTAAGGCCTAATTTCTACTTCAGGCATGCATCCAAATTTGCAGCAAATAATCCATCTCTTTCTGGGTTGGAAAGGCACTATTTATAATAGTTACTTAAACACAGTCAGCCAAAAACCCTTAGGTTTTAAAGAATCCTAAACTGCAAGGTTATAAAGAATATAAAGGAATATAAAGGATTATAAGGTATATAAATATTTTTTCAAAGTTTTTATTATGAGCTGTTTGCATTAATTTAAAATAGGAAGAAACTGATAAAACTGTGTGTATATAAATGCCCTTTTCCCCCCACAGAATAATTTCTTCTGAGTCTGCAAACCGCCCCAGGAAGCCTTGCAATTGTACCAAGTCTCTGTGTTTGAAATTGTAAGTACAGCTTGGTACAGTTTTTGTCTTTTAAGTCTTATTTTTAACATCACAAATGTGTGCCAAGTATCTGAATATAATGGTTTTAAGTATGTCATGAATTTTATGTCTACATGCTGATTTAAGGTGGATATTGGTGGAGATGTTGCAGAGCCTGTGTAATTTTGCGACTCCTGTGAGCTATATGGACCATAACATTTAAAAATGTCTAGTTTTGCATCATGTTCCTTATTGCATGATGGAGCCAGTTCCACTCAGCAGCTCTGGTTGTCTTGTTGGTACCATGAAATGATATTTCATGGCATCATTTGTGGGCATTTACTGTACTCCAGTGAAGTGCAGCAGTAATGTCATGCTGGATCAAATACTTCAAAAAAATTGGGCTGTGTATATTTTATTAAAGGATTGAATAGACAAGTGATTCTTCACTGATAGGTCTGCCTCTTGCTTATCCATGAGATATTTTGCTATTCCATTCCATGTATTTGTAAGAATTTGACACAAAAGCATCTGGAGCTGAGGAGAGTTTCTTCACCTTGAGGCAAAGTCAGTTTACTGATTTTTTTTTTGGGACAGGAATGGGAGGAGATACTGACATTAATCTGTGGTTCCCTGAATCCTAGACAATGAAGAGGAAATCAGGGGTGTGGTACTTGAAGGGGAAGTGATGCAATGGCATCTGAACCCAAGTTAAGAAGTGTGTTTAAACTCTTAAGCTTGGGTGTCTTTTTGTGTAGTGCACCCCTCTGTATGGGAAGGTGTGCTCTGTGTTTCCCAGTCTCAGACTTTGTTGCATAGCAGGAAGATGTGTAGCTGTTTTTCATACATTTTACATACATGGTGCCTGAATGTGCCCCAGAAATTCTGGGAGCATCACTGGGAATACTTCGTGCCTTCAGAATGTTGTTAGGAAACAAACTGTTCTGGTTAATCACTGATGTTATGTGTTCTGGGCATTGGTGCAGGGCAAATGGTTAATTCAGTCTAGTACAGGTGCTTTCTCACTAGTAAAACCTTTTTTCTGTCTGGAGGGGACAGAAATTTTTCCAAATGCTTGTGTAAGGTAGGCACATAGCCTATTCTACTAAGAAGTCAACTCAGTTATTTGCTCACTTCTGCATTGATGCTGGCACTGGGTTTTTTGGAAACCAGGACTATTCTACCACTGAATTTCAAAAAAGAAAGGAGAGCTATTACAAATTGTAAAAGCTTTTGATTTACTTTGTCCCTGGGACCATTCAAGATGCTAAAAATCTCCAAAATCCAATTCAACATGATGAAGGGTTGCAGTGGGCTCCAGGGCAACCCTAATCTAGTTTATGTAGTGCTAGGCTGGACAAGCTGCAGAAAGCCAGTTTAGCAATGGGTTTAGGCTCCAAAAACTGACCATACACCCCCAGCAGGATTTGAATAGCAAGTGAAGAGGATCAGCAGTTTTTAGCTATTAGCTGGAGGTGGTCCTGGAAGCCTTGAAACATGTCAGTTTGTTGAGGCCTAAAGCCATGTTTGAGCTGGGGATGAATGTGGTATTTCCATGTATCAGATCTGTGAGTGTGCATTGGTGAGATGTTGTTTTTTGATGGGAGACACCAGAGGGTACATAAGAGTCATGGCAACGTGATTGGCTTTCCCTGTCCATGTTTTGCTGCTTTTTGTTCAGATATTTGTCCCTTTTTTAAAGTCAGCTTTATCCTCATTCAAATCCTTCACCTGGTTACCTGTGCTTCAAAGTCTCCGAGATGTACCAATTGTTATTCCTTTTCTATTCTTCTGTCCCAGCTTAAGGGCAAAACTAACAAATAAAAAGCTCCTTGCTGGGTTAGTTTGCCTGTTAACTGTCACTCCAATTGCTTGCCTTTTGTTTTGGCTGTATGAGGGCTCCTGAGGGCTGACTTGGACTGTCTGGGTGAGGAGCTGGCTGTGAGGTGGCTGCAGCAGACTGGCCCTCAATATGCGGGTGACCCAAGAGTCACTCTTGGCAGAAGTCTCATTAGCTTCTCTTGCTGCTTGGAGGGCCTGTGCTATGTGATGAGCTCAGGTGGACACCCTTGAGCTCCACCTGTGTCTTTAGACAGCAGCTAGATGTGCACTAGAGGATTTTGGCTCTGCAGTGAGGCTGGTACTGCTTGTACATGTGGAGTTGAGCATAGGGTGACCCTTACCCCTATTGATGCCAGAGTAGGAACTTCTGCTACTGCAGTGTGTGAGTCAGTACTCACACACAATGTAATGGTCAACGTTTACAAATGCCTTCTGCATCTTGTGTTTCAGGTATTGTGACTGTTTTGCAAATGGTGAATTCTGCAATAACTGCAACTGTACAAATTGTTATAACAACCTGGACCATGAAAACGATAGGCAAAAAGCAATAAAGGTGAGGGGCCTCTTCCCCTGCCCCCTGGGATCAAAGTCATTCAGCTTCTTTTTTCTGAAGCTCCAGAGCGGGGCAGAGTGGGTGTATAATGCCCTGATCTCCTCCCACATGTGCAAGGCTTAAGTTCTTTTATTGCACCTCTAAATTCTGCTCCCTGCATGCCATGACTGACCCTTTGGGTCTGCATTGACAGGCCTGCCTCGACAGAAACCCTGAAGCCTTCAAGCCAAAAATAGGGAAAGGAAAGGAAGGAGAATCGGATCGGAGGCACAGCAAAGGGTGTAACTGTAAACGCTCGGGATGTCTCAAAAACTACTGCGAGTGTTATGAGGTACGAAGCATTATCTCATTTGAATAATAGTAGCTTTTTCCCTTTAGTGTAGTCACTTCTCTCATTTGCTTTGTCTCTTTCTTGTATTGCTACAATGTTTTCTCTTCTGTTTCTTTCCATTGCTATAATGTTACCTCTTCTCCCAGCAGTTTGCACATAGAAAGCCATGTACATGGAAAAATTGGTCACTACTGTTCCGTAATTTTAATTGTAAACAATTTAGCAACTTTGAACTTAGGCTTGGATTTGTTCTTTACTGAATAGCACCATTTCCTAAAGAAATCTACTGCACTAAGTCCCTAGGAGGAGTTGAAGCAGCATCCCACAGATGCTATGGGATAGAATGTGTCTGTGGAATTCAAAAGCAAAAGTTGTTGTTACTTCCTCTGCTAACTGATCAGTCTGTGGATGTAGAGACAGTGTAGACTGACCTTCCTCAGCTGTCTAAATTCCACTGGAAACTGGATGTTGATGAAGAAAGGGATGAGTGGGAAACCACTTACTTACATTCTCTGCTCTATGATTCTATGATTTGATTCAAGTATGCATTCTGGGAACACATCGCAACTTGAGGTAAGAATTTAGAGAGAAGACTACTACTTGGGAGTTTGTTCTAGTGGTTAATTGGTAAGAGAATAAAATAAGATCCCCTTTTTGTTGTGGTTTCTCATAAGGGGAGTCAAGCTTTCAACATGTTCTTATGTTTTGTTTGTTTCTTTCAGGCAAAAATCATGTGTTCTTCCATATGCAAATGCATTGGCTGTAAAAATTTTGAAGAAAGCCCGGAACGAAAGACATTGATGCATTTAGCAGATGCTGCAGAGGTCAGGGTCCAGCAGCAGACTGCTGCAAAGACCAAGTTATCTTCCCAGATCTCCGACTTGCTGATAAGGCCAACACCAGCACTCAGCAGTGGTGGTGGCAAGTAAGTTGATGCTGCACTCTCTTTGAGTTGTTTCTAACGCGGGTTTTTGATTTGTGTGACAGGTATGTCCCTGTCATCTCTGAGCCTTCTCTGTGTAAGCTGTAGAGGTGGGAGCAGTCAGGTGAATGGAACATTTTGTTCCTGTAACAGTAGGGATTCTGACCCACCAGTTCATTTGGCTGTTAACTGAGGCTCATTCACTATCTAAAGGCTCTTGGAAGCAATGAGACAGGTGAAATCGCATCAGTCCTCAGACTAAAAAGTTGCCAGCCCTGGAGTTAGGTGCCCTGTGTGTTTTTGCAGGCAGTAAGTGGATGTTTCTTTGTTTCAGGCTGCCCTTTACCTTTGTCACCAAGGAGGTGGCCGATGCAACCTGTGAATGCCTCCTGGCACAGGCAGAGCAAGCGGAGAAGACGGGCAAGTCCAAAGCAGCAGCAGAGCGCATGATCCTGGAGGAGTTTGGACGCTGTCTGATGAGGGTTATCAGCTCTGCAGGGAAGTCCAAAGGTGACCCTTGTGCCATGAACTGCTGACTCATGCACATGAGCCACAATGAAGCGGACTGAACAGAACACTTAAGGCACAGGGACACTTTGGTTTAGCGTAAAGGATTTAATAATATTTGTTAATTTGGTGCTTGTTGTAAATTGACCCATGTAAGATTGAAACGAGAAATTCTTTTATAACAAGATGTAGAGCCTTTTAAATCTTAGCTAAATCCTCTTCTACGTAAGACAATGCCTAAAGGTGAGTTCTTCTTCCCAATGTACAGCTTTTACCCTGGGTTTCTTAAAAACTAGATGTGTTCTCCCCTTTCCCCCAGAATAATTGTCTGAAGGGTATATATAAATTATTATAATATATATTATTTACAGTGTATGGATTTGCATCACTGTGCATACAGGAAAACACAGGTGATGTCAACAGCCAGGTCATGCTTTTGCTGATAGGCCTGTAATATGGAGGTACCAGTGTATCCAAGATAATTCTGAAAGGAAATATGTAGAAATAAGCATCTAAATGGAAGGTAGTACTTGTATTTAGGACCTGACACAGCATGTCGCTTTAGTGCACGGAGCACTGTGAGATACATAGGCAATAATACAGAGGGGTTGCGTGCAGATTTAGCACTGAGCAAGTCATGGAGAATGTTTCTGGAGCAGGGCCCAAGGAGTATAGAGGTGAATGGCATTATGGAGAATTTTTAATAGGAATGGGGCAGAGTGCTCAGGCGTTTCTTAAGCTGCAACTTGAAGGCTAAGACAGTGGCCAGTCCTCAGAAGTGAGGAAGAGCAGCCACACCACAATGCCAGACTGTCTGCCCAGTGTAGCGTTACCTAAGAGTGTAGCAGATTGATGCTGTTGTTTAGGTGAAGCTTGGTTTTTCAGAGGTCTGCAGCAGCCTAATCCCTCACTGGAAGTAGGGCTGTGCAGTCTGTTGTGTTTTCTAGGATCAAGCTGTAACCCTGGAAAAGTGTTTAGGCCTGAGAAGCTGAAGTCATGGGAGATGACAATCTGCATCTGAATCAACTTGCAAATGCAGCTAGGGATCATGTTCAGCCTGGCTGTGGGTGTCCAGAATGCTGCTTCTCTCCATGTTGGCAATTTACTTGGCATAAGGGCTCTTTTAGTGTTGTTTAGAATAATTGTGAGAGCTGTGATGAGAGTAAGTACTAGCACAGAATCAGGATTGCTACAAAACCAGACACAGATCCTTTTACACTAAATGGGGAGCAATTAGCTATTGCTGGGTATAGACTAAGGCAGGGGATTTTTTTCAGTATTTGTTACAGGCAATCTCAGATCACATTTTTGATAGTGGAACACATTTGCAGAATTAACCTGGTGGGTTACTTACCTATCATGAGCATCCATTAACCATGTTTAATCACAGGCATTGTTATTACCTGTCTCACTGCAGCCTGAACTAGCCACGTTTTTTCCAAAAGGGATTTTGTATTCCTTCTATAAAACTGTAAATACAGAGAAATGCAGCGCCAGGCTGGGGAGAGGTAGGGGCTAGGCACACCAGCAGCAGAGATGTGTGCCTGTGTGTGTGAAGGCAA
>VYZR01053171.1:23644-42314 GCA_013400675.1 Oxylabes madagascariensis | reverse complement strand
CTTTTGTCTTTTATTTCCTATAAGTTTATTGCTCTTTCATTTTAGGTTACCACATTAAGTGCTTTTCATAGAAACACCAGCTACTATTTGTTCAATTATCCTTGTACAACATTCTCTTTCTATAAAATCCCACAAAAGCATTTCATGTTTTCACTGGTTGTTTGGAGACCTCTTGTATGTGATTTTTCTTAAAGGTCTGTTTTGCCTAGGTATAATCTATAGTTTCTTCTACTATTTACTTACGGGAAAGAACTACAGGCTGTGAACTATGCACAGAATACTTCTTGGTCTGTGTGTATGTGACTAGCACAGCTACTACACATTATTTTTGTCTTTTAAACACACAGACTAAAGGTCTGCCTCCTTCACATATAAAAATTATCAAACTTCTTACTCAGCTGTATTTCCATGGTATCTCCCTCCTTCCTTGAAATCTGCAGAGCTGTTTCCCAAGTCCCTTCAGCCTATAAAGCTCCACTGACAGTAGCTGTCTTTCACAGACCAGAATATTTTCTCCCTGCAAATCACCAATTTACACACCACATAGGAAAGCTTTCCAGCTGGATACAGAAAACCCAAAACTCTTTTCCCCTGCCTATTTGAGTCGTTGATCTACTACTGGCTGTTGCAGAATAGAGTAAGAGTCACGGGCAAGTTTGCAGGTCTTGCTTCCCAAAGTCCTGGCAGCATTCATTTAAAGTATGAACTTATCAGCAACCTGATAAAAGTATCAACACCAATAAAACTCCCAAACTGACAGCTAATTGCCCCCCAATAAGACAAGCCTTACTCCTCTTTGTAAGCCCATGATTTCACCTAGGATGTTTGTCAAGAACAGGAGAGACTGACTAGAACACCAATGATTGATGCTTTCCTCTTTATAAACATCCATGAACACCAAAATCCTTCCTGACAACTGCACAAGTTTACACATTTAGAAAATCTTATCAAAATACTATCTCAATGCTGACTGCTCTCTGAAGGATTCTAGAAAAAGTCTGGAATGTACAACTGATGTCAACAGTTGAGCTAATTTTTTTCATTTGTGTATGAAGAAGACACATAAGAATAGACACAGCTGTCATCCTGAATGAATGACACAGTGGTTAGCTGGAAACAAGAACCAAGAGAAAAAAGGAAAATATTACAATCACAGTGGTTATACACTGGAAAAGGGTATAGAAGAAAAATCAACTAGACCAAAGCCCATAAGACAGTAAAGATAGTTCTCACAAGAAACAGATGCATTCTGGTCACAAGGCAACAACTTCTAATTTTAAGCTTCAAAATTCTAATTAAGGCTCTAAAATATGCAGCAGAACACAGGTATTTAAAAGCTGTCCTGTGTCACAAAGATATGTTGAAGTCTTTCAAGATTAAATTTTAAAAGATTGTGAAAATCAATGTTCAAACTATCAAAATATTAAAGGCTTTAACTGAACACATATTTCAGGATAAAGTCAAAGTTACCTCAAATAAATACCACTTTTAACTTCCAAGACAAAACCCAAGAATTTGATATTCATTCTCCGTTAACATTTTTCTGACCCAGATACAATCTATCCTGTTTTCTAGAAAAGTGTTTTTACATACAACTTGCCAATCATCCCTTTTCTCAGAAGAGATTACATCTCATCAGCACTGCCATTCTGCACAGCCAAGATCTGACTACATTTGAAACAAAATATCTAAACACACACAACTTTCCTTAAATTCGCCCCATAAATCCTGCATAAACAGCACCTTAGATATCAAATGCTGAAGGCAACCTGGAAAACAGTTTATATCACCAACCACACCTAACTGTTACCAAGCCAAATTTTAAATCTTTGCAAAAGTAGATGAGATTTTAACCAGACTAAAAGCCTGCTAGTTAAAGCCCAAGCTCAGTAAAGCAAGCAAAAACAGGGAAGGGCAGCTGCAATTTTCAAGGGTATTGGTTTTTTAAAAAAACCCCGTATATCTTGGTTTTACTAGTATGAAATCTCCATTTATCCTCCTTGCTTTAAAAAAAGTGTTTCAGAAGGACAATTACAACCAGAAAAAAAAATTTGATCGGTAATTGTACTAGTATATTGTGAAAATAAATGCCTAGAGCACATGAAGACAACACACAATATTGCAATACCAATATCTTTGCATTCGGCATAGAAAAGACTCCAAAAATTCTGACCTTCAGGTTCTAAAAAACGACAACTAGTTTTCACGAAAAATAGAAGGCAGCCTACCAAGAACAGCACTATCCAAAATACAAACAGGAATTTAGCTCATCCACAACTTCTCCAGTAAAATTAACTGCAGTGCAGCAACACAGTAATGGTCTTCGAAATGCATTTTTAACTGTTCATTATAGTGTAGGATGGTATTTTCCAATGCACCCAGAGCTTCCAACACATACACACATTTCTGTATTAAATATCTGTTAACCACACTCATTCTCACATATCATCATTGCTCATAAATGTGAAGGACAGGAGATGAAACCAGGGAAGGTAAAAAGGGAGACAGAAAAACATAAGTAGGTGAGAGGTCATTTGCAGATCTGCACAGATAGATGAACCTTCACACCTCTGGGTTAGTTCTACTCCAAGCATTACCTGTTTTCAAAGAAACTAAGTGCTTAACTGTAGCCCACTGCTCCATCATTCAACTCCTACACATAAAGGCAGTACGAATGGAACAGAGATGCTACTTTCACACTGCATGAGAGCTACATCACCCAGCAGGATCCTTGTGTGACAGACTAAAATAAACAATACAAGAAGCACTAAAGAACCTTTTAAAGCTAAGTTTTGGCCCTCTTCAGTTGGTATTTCCAGAACTCCAGGCAGCACATGCACACTTTTCTTTAAAGTACATACTAGGGACATATCCGTATCATTTCATATTACTTGTGGTTTGGAGTTTTATGGAAGACTTGTTTGACTCCTGATTTGCAGTTCAACTAGTAGACTTTATATAAGCACGGCATTCTGGTTTGTCCAGATTTGTGCTCTAAACCCACATTTTCAGGCAGACAAATCCATACTCCAGATTTTGACATGAAGCACTAACAGGTTTTGTTCAGTCTATTAAAAACTTTATGTTCAGGTAAGAATTTTTCCCCCAAGACTTTTCATCGTTTATGGACAGTATGTTTACAGTAAGGTTTCCTAGACGGTAGCATGGCTGAAAAGCAATACAGAAATAGCAGTCGAGGTAACTCACTGGAAAAGGAGCTTCTAAATCTAATCCTTCTGACAGCTTGCTGCCCGATGCTTTCTGCAAGTGGACAATTTCAAGGGTAAACTCATTCCTTACACACATTGAGTTTGCTATGAAAGTAAACAATAGAAAGTTCTAAATTAGCTGTGTTTCATTAGGTGACTAAAGAAATCTTGTGTTTTCCACACAGAGAGAAAACCTCTTAGAAAGGACAAAGTTAAATTAAACTCAATTGTTCTGTATAAATCCCAACACAACCTGGTGAATCATCAAATACAGAATGCTACAGTATCAGGCTTAATTTCAACCCTGTTAAAAAGCCAAAGAACAGCTACAATTCAGGCTGCAATACTTAATTCATATTTTGCTTTCTTATCTTCTAATCACCAGAAAAATGGTCATACTAGAAGGACCTCATCTTAACACCTGCTCCGAGGTCAAACTTCCACAGTCTGGAATGTTGCAAGGTTTTTCTCCCCAAGATACACAAATTCAAAACAGATGATGCATAATCTTAATAGAATGCAACAGATTTACAAGAAAATATATGAGGGTTAAAAATGACAAAGGGAGAGCATTAAAGATTCTCAAAATACTGCTTGTTAAATTCAATCTAAAAAGCAGAGCTACCATTAGTTTGCCTGTTGTACAGGGATACAGTATTTCTGATCATTGCTTGTTTGTCAAATACTGCAATAGCAGATCATTTTATACAAACAATATAAAACAATATAAATAGTGGCTTTAGAGAATGAAACAAAAAAGCCGAAATTAGTAACAACTATTAGTTAGAATGTGTGACTTTCTAGTAGTAAACAAAAAGCAACATTTTACTATAGTCATGCAATTGGAAAAAAAAGATCTTAATGGAGCACACAAATAACTTCAGTGAAGACTAACAATTAAATATTCAGACTGAAAAAAAAATGATGTTGATTTGGAAGATATGAGGATATGGAAGTACTGCCATGATTTCTAAAAGCTACTTTTTATTTAACTACCATTAAAAAACTCCAATAAAACTGTAAAGTTAGACTTTGCACCAAATTAAATTCAATTCTAAATTACAATTTTATCAATGTTTTATCATTAATGTTGCTGCTCTTCAAAACAAAGCAGTATCCTGGGAGTAAGAAGTCCGTACCCCTTGCTTAAGGTGGCAAAGAAGCATCCAGCTGAAGAGTAGCCTCAACAGATGTGGAGCTAAATGGACAGAGCACAACATGTGCTACAAAAATCATAGCTCAGCTTTAACGGCCAATCATATTGTATGTGAAATATGGATATGTATTTTTCTCAAAAAATTTCCTTACAGATAGACATGAGCACTACTCTACTCAGGAGCTACACATTGCCACTTCTAACCACACACAAAAACAGACAATGGACCATGCTAAATTTACAATCACCAACTGTATTTTGTTGTGCTGTAACAACAACAACAAATTTCAATAAGCCTCTACAGTAGTTAACATCATGTCTCATATTTTTCAAGTTCATGAAGCCCCTGTATGTACATAAGGCAGTACACACAACCTTGCATTTCTTCTTTCCTGGTTCAATGGTTTTTATACATACACCAATCACATTGTTTTCCTATTTAAGCCCCAATCAGATCCACAGGAGAAAATTCAAGGAAGCTGTAGGATAGAAACCACTGGGATGTGTGCTTGAGAGTCTCCTCGTACAAATCAGTTTACATGATACAAGAGGCAGACTGTACAGTCTAGAGGGCTTGCTTTGTAATATGCAGAACACAATAGAGCCATGCTTGGAGGGATCTGGATGATACTTAAGACAGATCAAGCTACTGAAATAAAGTACGGCAGAAAAACAAGATTACTACCAGTGTATAATTCTGTGGATGACATACAGACTGGATAGAAATTCAGTTAACAATAAAAAAGCATTTCTCTGTTTTATTTCTAACTTGAATGCACAGTCTAAAGTCAACAGAAGGGCCAAAGGATTATCAATTTAATCTCATCTGCATAAATCATAAGATTATTGTTAGCCACTCTAGTGATAAATGAAAAATGTAAGAAAAAATCTGTTTCTCATCGATTTTAATTAAGAAGTAAATAGCTGATGTATGGTTATTTCTGCCCCTCCCTTTGTCAGGATCTTTCACAAACAAAGAAATCAAGAAAAAGGCTTTTTGTTTTTTTTTTAAAGCGCTAACATACAAATTAATAGAATGACAAAAGAACAACTTCAAATTACTTATACTCAGTTTTAAAACAAGCAAGTTTCAATGTAATGTTATCTCTTCAAACAAATCCATTTAAAGAGACATTATTAGTGGACAAAATCAAGGTAATTATCTCCAAAACAGAAACAATTACACTAGAAAGGGAGGGACATAATCCATTTACGTATTACTTAAATGAAACAGGTCTTTCTCTAGAAGTCTTTCAGTAAACATGTCAGTATTTTGCCACACAGGTTGAAGCCCCGCCTGTACTCATCATGTCAGAATGGTGCAGCCCAAGTTGTCCTTTTAGGCTGCCTGTAACTGGATGCCTACATGTGCTTTGTACTATCCAGCAGCGGCACTTCCCTCACGCTTCCAGACGAGGCGGCGCTGACACAGCTGCCCTACAAACCCAACACCCCTCCTTCGGCCCGAAGCAGGCAAACGTCCCCACATCTTGGGAACCCAACATGGGGTTGGACTAGATGATCTCCAGAGGTCCCTTCCAACCCTAACAACTCTGTGATTCTGTTATCATCCGTGGCCGCTCCAGCTCTGCCATGCATGAAAGAAGCTCTTTTCCCCATCAGCTGTTTCTCCACCAGGAACGACTCGCCTAAGGCTCTCCCCTGCACATCTCCCAGACCATCCTCTCCCTTTCCAGCCCTCCTCCCCGCTCCGAAGGGCCACCAGCTACGGACATGGCCCGGTATCATTGTCTCTCGCTCTCCGCCACCCCCTCTTCCTCACCCGTCCCTCCTCCCTCACCGCTGCCTGTCACCTGCTCCCTCCCCGCCGGCCGTCTGCTTCCAGGTCAGCTCAGCTCCGTGTCTGCCTATTCATCCTGCGAGCGGGGAGGAGGAGGAGGAGGAGGAGGGAAGAAGGAGGAGGAGGAGAGCCCGGCGGGCGCCGCAGCGCCCTCGCCGCTGCTGTCAGCGCGGGGCCGCTCCCGGCCAGGAGCGATGCTCGCCCGCAGCCCAGGGCGCCCACACCTCCGGGGGGCTGCGCTGCACGACCCAACCCTGTGCCACAGCTCAGCCCGCAACCCCGTCGCTCCCGCCCCGTCCCTAGCGGGCAGCCCCTCTGCCTCATATCCCCAGAAGCCCAGCAACCCCCCCGCGACACAAACACGCACGGGCAAAGCGGGCCCCGAGGCGCACCCGACCTCTGGCCGCCCCTTCCCTGCCCACCCGGGCTGCGCCTCACCTAGTGCCACCTCGCAGGCTTTGCGCAGCTGGGAGTGATGCGCCTTCTTCACCTCCTTGTCGGCCAGGATCTTCTCCAGGGCCCGGGTCAGAAACATGTTTTTCGTCTTCTTCCCTTCATGCATGGGCGCGATCGAGCCGTGAGAGGAGGAGGTGGAGGGTGGAGCGGGGAAGTGGGAGCGGGGCACCAGCCTCTCCCACCGGGAGCGCTGCCAGGGGCCGCGGCGGCCGCGGGGGAAGGGCTCCCTCGCAGGGCGTCCCGACACCCGCTCGGCGGCTCCCCCGGGGGAGGCTGGGGTGGGCCCGGGCGGCGCCGACAGCCAGCCCCCGCGGCTGAGGGGAGACGAAGCCTTCTCCTCCCTTCTCCTCCCGCCCCCGATGCGTGTGTGCGCGGACGGCGCCCGTCAGTCCCCGAGCCGCCCCCGGTCCGCGCCCGCCTCCATCAGCACCGGCGGCGGCGGCCGCAGCAACAACCTGCCCTCGCCATGTTGGAAGGAAGCGACGTCAGGGCCGCAGCCGGAGCGGGAGGAAGCGGCGCCCGTGTCCCGGCAGGCAGGGCGGGCGGAGGGAAGCGGGAGGGCGGGGGGCACTCGTATTCTGCCCGCCCCGCGGCCGCGCTACAGGTGGAGCGGAGCCGCGGGAGGCAGCGAAAAGGGACGCACGGAGATGGCCGCTGCCACCTGGGAGCTGGATGAGGAGGAGGAGGGGCAGGGCTTCCCTTCCGGGCCACCAGCGCTAGGAGGTGGAGGAGGAGACGGAGGAGGAGGAAGGCTCCCCCGGGATGCGCCACCTGCCCCTGAAGGGCGGGCTTCGCCGGGGCTGGGACGAGGGGCCTCCCTGGGAGGGGAGCTGCTCTCCTTCCACGGCCGCCTCCTTCCTTGATGAGAAACGCCCGGGGTTCCGGCTGACGGGGCAGCGAGCGGAGAGCAACCCCCGGCACCGAGGGAGGGAGAAGGGCCGGGAGAAGCGCCTTGGGGCGTGGGAGGTGCCCGGGCTCCCCGGGGTGCTCCCTCAGCGCCCCCCTTCCCCGCCTGCTCCTGCAGCCCTGCCCGCGCCTCGCCTCGGGCGCGGAGGAGCGCTGCACCTGCGGGTTTGTGTGGTGCCCTTCCTCTATCGCCTGCATCCTCCAACTAAAGCGCTGCCGTCCCGCGATTCCTCCCACCCACGTGCGCTAGGACTATAGAGCTTTGAAAAAATTAATAAAAAGCTCAGGTCGACCCTGCCTAACTGGTAACCAGCAAAAACGTAATAGGGACAGCTTTTGCACTGAGTACTAGTGCACCCGTATTTAAAAATCGAATTTGGCGCTAACTAAAGGCAGGACTGGTTTAGAAAAATTTTACCTGATTTAAAAAAAAAAAAAGCCTAGAAATTAATCTGGAAATGAAAGAGCAGAAGTTCTAGATGTACCTTTCAAGCAGAGTGGGACAAGGCTATAGGATCAGAGTGCAGAAAGCAGGGATGGTTGTGGAAACCAGAGGGCATCTCTGACCTCTGAGGACAGAGCCAGCACACCGCAAAAAGGTTATCCCCAGCAAGCTTTTTCAGTCTTCTTTATTCCTCTGGTCCTGCTGCATCAGTCAGGAACACAAAATTTGGAAGTTAATCCTGACACCTTTCTCCTGGAGCATTTGTTTGCCCAGGCTGTCATGCCGCTGTGCTCAGGCCTTGTAAGGAGTTTATTGGAGCACCTGTTTCCTTATCTACAACAGAGCCATTGTAGCTGCATTAGTAAAAATACAGTGATCTCAGCCCTCCAATGAAGAGGCAGCTAATGCTGCCCAGTGCTGCTTAATCCAGTTTCCCAAGTGAGAAATTATTTGTGCCAGAGTGACTTGTTGCCTTATGGGTATCTCTGTTTGGCTTTTTAAGGAACACACTGGCTGAGGGAATTCTGCTAAAGCTAGAGGTGAATGCAAGGCCTGACTGTTTGAGGAAAACTCTCGTTCTGCTGAAACTACTTTATTTGTACCAGCAACTTTTCTGGTTATTGGCTATTTTGCCACCCAACTGATAAACAATACCGAAAATACAAAGAGGGCGGATCTGATTTTAGAATTACGACAGTTTTGTGAGAGAGTCAGAAGTCATGTCACTGAGCACATTGATTCCTGTAAAAAAGATTGTGTTGATTTATTCAAAAGACTGTGTCTTCAGTAGCAAAATTGCTAAGCATACCTGAATTATTTCTAGTAATTTATTTATGGAAGACCATTTGCCTGTTGGCTAAATCTTAATTTTACTTTTTTTATTTATTCATAGATGCAAGTTCAGAAATGCAGATGTCAAAATTACTTTGGTCTTTCAAAGCTGCCTGCTAGTGACATCATGGCAAAATTAAGAATTTCCATGGAGTTCTTGCGGGTAGGTTTGCACAAACCATTTGAGTCCAGATTCCCTTAGCCAAGTCCGAGCTTACAAATGTTATTTAGCAAATGGAGTTTGCTATTGATTTTTACAGTCCATTTAGCAGAAATAGACTTGCAATATGAAGAAAAAGGGTATCTGTACGTAAAGAGTACTGAGCACTGCAGTTATCTGTTTTGTTCATATTAATGTCTATTTTCATATTCTGTACACAAGATAATTTTACATATAAAATGTGTTTTAGTTGAGCATATAGAATTACTGCTGAAGCGTCTGGAGAAAAAGACCTGTGAAAAAGAGACTCAGTTCCATGTCTTTCATTCCTGCTCTAATATGAATGCTTGTTTTGATTTGCGTATTTTTTAATGTGGTTTGAATCTTCAAATTCCGTTCTCAATTTCAAACAACTGCTGCTCTGTTGACTTAATGTGTGACTTGGCACAGCTGGCAATCTCCACCTCCATTCTAGTCACAAGGCAAACACTACCTAAACTCTATAACAGTGTTCTGAAGTTGCACAGGGAGATCTTATTGTAAATCACCTGTCCAGTAGGTTACCATTCAGTTTCATTCCCAAAGCTGAGTCAAGGATGGAAATCCCAGGGGAACTATTATATAAGCATTGGAGAGAAAAAGTCCCATGCCCTCATTTAGGGACAAGATATGAACGGTGATCAGCTTTTGTGCTGGGTCCCAGTGCTTTGAATAAAGTCAGTTGTTATGACAGCTTCATTTACTAGCTGAGTCAGCTATTATAATAATGTTTGGTCAATTATAAAAACAGTTATGGACTTTGAGGAAGCATTTTGAGGGAAGATTTTGTTACAGAGACTACAGACCATAAGGAAAGTGTTTAACTCTTTGCTGATTATTTTAAAAGCTAGTGTTTTTTATATAGTGAAAGGAGAATGGGAAGACTCGTAAGAATGACAAGGTGAAGATTTAGAATACTTGTCTTACATGGATTCCTAACTAGAATCATTTAGGTTGGTGAAGACTTTTAAGGTCATTGAACCTAACTGTAAAGCCAGCACTGCCAAGTCTACCACTAAACCATGTCCTTAAGTGCCACATCTACATGCCTCTTAAATACCTTCAGGAATGGTGACTTAATGACTTCCCTGGGCAGCCTGTTCCAAAGCTTGACAACCTTTTAGGTGAAGAAGTTTCTATTAATATCCAATCTAAACCTCCCTTGGGGACATTTCCTCTTTCCTCTTGTCCTATCACTTGTTACTTGGGAGAAGAGGCTGACTCCCACAGCAGAGGAAAAACCTCNGGGAGAAGAGGCTGACTCCCACCTGGCTACAATCTTCTTTCAGGTAGTTGTAGAGAGTGATAAGGGCCTTGCTGAGCCTCCTTTCCTCCTGGCTGAACAATCCCAGCTCTCTCAGCTCCTCCTCACAAGACTTGTGCTCCAGACCCTTCCCCAGCTCTCTTGCCCTTCTCTGGACATGCTCCAGCACCCCAAGGCATTTCCCTCTATTGAGGGGCAAGAACTGAACACAGGGTTCATGGTGTGGCCTCACCACTGGTAAGTACAGGGGGACAATCGCTACCTGGTCCTGTTGGTCACAATATGCCATTGACTTCCTTGGCCACCCAGGCAGATGCTGGCTCAAGTTCAGCTGCTGTCAACCAGGTCCCCCAGGTCCTTTTCCAATGGGCATCTTTCCGGCCATGCTTCTCCAAACCTGTAGCAAGGTTGTGACCCAAGGGCAGGACCTAGCAATTGGTTTTGTTGTCTTGTTAAACCGCAAAAGGTTTGCCTTGGCCCATCGATTCAACCTGTCCAGAGCCACAGAGCCTTCCTGCCCTCCAGGTGATCAATACTCCCACCCAACTTGGTGTCATCTGCAAAGCGACTGACGGTACACTCAATCCCCTTGTCCAGATTGTTGATCAAGTTATTAAACAGAGCTGGGCCCACTACAGAACCCTGAGGAACAGATTGTGCCATAGGACAGCAGTGCCTTGCGAAGAAATCCAAAATGCTTGTTGTATACAGTGATTCTAATGCCTGAATTGTTTTGGTTTCAGCATGCAGATCTTTGCTTTACTAGTAATTTTTTTCACTTGTAAATGTCTGACCAAAGAACTGTAATCCTCGTATCTGTAGAGATTTCTCTTTGGTTGCTGAAGTCCTGAAGATGTGGAAAAGGACTGTTAATTGTTTTATCTGCTCAAACTGCTAAGCTTGCTGGCACCATGATGTATCAAATATTATAGTTGTCCAATCAAACCTGAGAAATGTTTTCTGTCCAACCTAAAAGAAGCATGTAGTTTGTAAGCCCTAAAGCATAAAAACATCACTGCTTTCTTGGAGCCTTAACATTTAAACATAGAGCAGCACAAGAGAAAAAAGTGTATTTGAGAAGCACTGCAAAAATTACTGTCTCGTACATTTTTATTTACCACTTAATTGGAATATTCCAGAAGCTATTTATATTGTTTCATATATTTAAACTCTTTTGAATGAGTTTTAGATCCTTGTTTAGTAAAAAAGTGCAGAGACCTTTCCATGTGAGAGGAAACAATTAGCACCTGCTTCTGCTGACTTTATGTACCACAATTGTATGTAGTGCTTGTTTGAAAATGCTGATAAGCTAGGACTAGAAGCCTTTGCTTAAAAGTCAGATGAGCAGTAAAAGAGAATAGTAAAAGTGCAGTTTCATGCTTAGAAAAAGCTGATTATTTTCAGCTGTTCTGCCTCCCAAAGGGAACTCTTTCACCAGTGTGAGCTCCCATCCACTTTCTTGTGTTGGTCTAGCTGTGTAACTGTGCCATCAGTTAGTTCGTCAGTGATTCAGACAAAAATCAGTTATATAAGAAAGTTAGTTTTCAGTGGGATCAGTGAATTGATCAGACTTACCTACATATTCTGTAAATCTTAAGAAGGGGAATGGGGAATGTGGATGATGAAGAGGACTGCTGCTCATGGTGGCACTGTCTTCTTAAATCATCTTGATGAGCTTTGAAACAGCACAGTGATAATGAGACTGTGATCTCTTTAAGCTAGAATAAGACAGAGCTACTTCTAGAAAATGCATTTCTCTTTTCTACCTAGATGTTTCTTACTTCCTTTGTCAGTGTAAGCATTTGCATTGCTGTGTGGTGAATTATGTGTTGAATTATATTCAGAATTTAATTAGATTGAAATTAACCTGACAAGGAACAGACTATTTTGAATCCAGATATATTTCATATCCCAATTCAGCAGGCAATCTCACAGATGTTTGTGTTAGCTCAGAGGAATGGATAACACAAGAACAGGAACACGAAAGTAGGTAAGAAGAGGTCAGGCTTTTTTTTGCCCTTTTTTTGCCTTTTTTTGCCCTTTTTTTTTTTCTTTTTTTTTTTTTTTTTTTTTTTTTTGGTGCCTTTTTTTTTTTTGATATTACAACCGTATTGGTTTATGCCAACTTAAACTATGGTTTAAACTACTACTTTTAATACAAGTTTTCTTGATTGTTTCCATGGTGCAAGAGAGCACTCAGCCCTGTCTCTATGTGTAACCCCATATATAGGATGGATGGGTCCATCGGTAGGACTAGTGTATTCCTGCCACTGCATGTGAACCTTTAATCGTGGTAGCTCACTTGTCACCTTCTTTTGCTCCAGTATGGTACTTTGCATCTGTTCCCATCCTGTTGTCATGTACCAGATGCAGATAATCAGTGTGTAATGGATCAGAGTCCAGATGAATCTGACAGATGGGAACCTGGAACAGGAGAGAAGCTGTGATTGTGTTCTCAACTGCAGGCACCTTGGTGGAGAAGTTTCCAAGATTCTTACTGAATGCGTAAGATTTAGCAGGTCTGCTGGTGGTGCTTGGTTGTGTAATACTGAGGTACAAACCAAGCATTCCTCTTGGTCCCTTTATGGACTCATAGGGCTGCCACCCTTGTAAAAATTGTATCCATTATGTAAAGGATCACAGTCTGTCAACCAAACTGCAAGAGATACACTCACCATAAATGTACTTTAATATTTTAAGACGTCTTTTTGTTGTTTCAGGCTTTTTTTTACATGAATTCTGGAAATTAAGAGGTCAGTTTGTTCACAGAGTGAGTATTCTAACGGGTTGCAGTATATCCACTGTTGCCCTGTATGAGAAAAAAAGCAAGTGTTTGTTAGCAGAGTGTGCCAGTTTTTTAGCAGATATGCACCAGTAGCTAGGGTTGTTCCAAACATTTGTACAAAAGCTTATAACAACCTGGAGTGACCAGTAAGGAAATAAACATCCATCACTGCGAGGAGGCTCTTTCAAAGTGACAAATTCATACCTTAAAGCTAAAAAGTACAGACTCTTGCTGTATTGAAATACATTCCCGATAGTACAGTTAAGTGAGGAAACATACTCCTAGCAAGGCATGCCATTTGTCAGTTTGTGACATGTAGGAAAAATGTTGGAGAGCAGAAGGAAAAATCCCAACTCTTGTGGTTGATGAAGTAAAGTTTTGAATTGTGGCTGAAAACTCCGAGTGGATATCAAAGGCTCCTGGCTGTAGCTTGAATTTACATGCTGGAAGTTATACCAGGGCATTTGATGGAATATGATTCCTTTTTCTAGTTCTTTTTCTGTAGGAATACATTTTCTTCTAGCCTACCTATAGGAGTTTTCAACTTGTTCTTTTTTCTGCATGTTGCTCCTGCTAACAGATGAATAATTCAGTTCCCCGCTTCCATGGCACCTCAGCATACTGTTCCCTGATACTGTGAATGAAGGAATATAAGTATCCATCTTACAGACAGAAGGAAATGCATTTTAAAAGAAATTGGTCTTACAGGGTTTTAAAAAAGTTTCTTCAGTAGTTTTTCAAACTTAAGGGCCTGATTATGGATGTACAGGCCCTAACTGTCTGAAAAGGTGATTTTCTGGGACACTCTGTTGAAGAAGAGGGTGCTTTTTGAGGAACATAGTAATGAATAGTACATATTCACCCTGAACCAGGAACCTACTGTGCAGTTATTGTTGTATGTGAGACTATGAAAATGCAAAGGTAAGTTCAAGCCAATATAGTGACTCCTTCATGATGGCAAATATTTCTGCCTCTAAATGCCAAGAATATAAAGCTCTGGCAATTTCCTGGGAGCCTTTGCACTGCAAAAGAAGACATTTGGAGAATGTATGGCAAATCTATCAATATGATCCGCTGATTTATTGCCTCTCCCAGCCAACTCCAGAAGATAAAATTGCTAAGGAACTATTATTGGATTCTAAGGAGAAACTATTGAAGAGGAGGAAGCCACAACATGATTGCGCTTTTTCCTGGGAGGTGCTGTCACTACCGTTATGGATTTCCTGCATTACTCTGTGGGTGAGCCTGGTTAATTAGTTACCTCCCCAAACACCTGTCATAGGAAGGACTACTATAGTTTATGGCTTGTCCCTCCCACATTCTTAATCTCTAGTGTCAGTTCAAAAAATGGGAATAATCTGACAAATGAGAAAAGTAACAGATTTACTGAAAATGATATCTGTTCCGCCTTCATATCCTAGCTTCAGTCTCCTGAAGGTCTTTGTGACTGATGTGACATGATCAGGATAAAGCATGCTGAGTTGTCCTACAGATTAGTAATTAAATAGCCTAGATATTGGATGCATGAAGCATTAGTCTGAATCTAATTTTTATATGCTGGATGCCTCTTTTCCCCTTGATCTGAGGTGAATTTCACTGTAGCACTTTAGAACTTCAACATTTTCAAAGGTTTATGCAGGTGTCTTTCAATGAGCCGCTAATAAAGAAAAGTTTAAAATGGAAGTTGAAAAGAACAGTTGAAAATGAAAATCAGCTGAGAAAAGTTGAATGGAATTCAGCTGGAGAAAAATATCCCTTAAATCTCTGGGCAGGGTAAGTCAAATGAATAACAAGGGTGGTTTCCAAGTATTTTAATATCTCTGTTGAAACACTTAGAGAGGTCATAAAAGTCATGTGAATTAAGGTGCAAAACAATGAGACTGAAGCAATAACCACTTTTAAATGCCATGAAATGAGCTTTGAATCTGCCTGATTGTTTCCTCCAGCAACTGCAGTGGGTCATTTCCTGTCAAAATTGCAATAACTGATGTTTGAGCATATACTTTATAAAATGTGATCTTCATGACATGAATGACAGATTTTTAATATGAATAACTTGAAAGATAAAAATGAATGGAAGTATGGATATTTTGCCTAAAAGAAAGACATTAAAGAAGCACTGAATGATTCATTCTAATATGCCAGTTAGCTAACTGTTTGCTAGGTGTGTACTCTCTCAAATATTTTTACAAGACATTTTGAAACACCTGCAACAATTTTGATTTGACTTCCATTGTGTTTCTAGTTTCAAGTCAAATGTCACAGCTGATGTGCAATCTGGATCATGAAAAACTGAACTGACTTGTTCACAGCATGTACGATGAATGGTTTTTCATTACATGGAAAGCTGCTGTCTGGGTTTTGATCCAGGCAGACCTGGAGTGTTAAGTTTTGATATCTGGAGGTTTATATTGTGTGCTGTTTCTTTAATTTATAATTTTAAGTCTTTCTATACAGAAGTATGGACAGTGGCTATCAGAGAATTTTGCTGTGCCACTGGTACTGTTGAAGTTCAGTTTATAATTTTTGTAGCTAAGAAAATCAAACAAACATTGTTGGGCCTGGTACAAATCTCATTTATCATAGTTTGTGAGACATGTAGCAGATAGTTCTACCGGGCCCTTGTCATAGATACATAACAATACAAATCAACGCTGATGCTAATCCTTATGGTGTTTTATATATACCTGAACCAAACTTACTTCCTTGGCTAGCTCTGGAACTAGATACATTTAGCAATAAAAGTTTAGCCACATCTATTTATTAGCAGATTATAGCATGGAGTTTGAATTGGTCTACTTGTTCTACATGGGATGGGGTCACGCCTCTGAATTGCTGCAGGGGTCATCCTTAAAATACTCCCCTGACAAACTGCTTCTATTCATTAGTTTCTCCTTCCTGAACTTTTCCTGGTTTAAACTCTTGTCAGCACATTGCTTCTCTTTTGCTCATCAGTCTAGAAGAGAAATAATGTATTATTGTGCAGAAGGATATAATAACAAGGATAATGGGCACAAATGGCCTGAGCACAGATCTAAGAAGGATGCAATATAGTGCAGTTTTTCAAAATGAAGCATGCTGGCAGTGAGCTCTCTCACATGATCAGTCCAGGTGTGGACACTTAGAAACCAAAACATTCAGCATGGGCACTTGGAACTCCTGTCTTTTTTGGTGCAGCAGTATGTATGGCACCTTCAAGATAGCTGCCTTAATCCTAAGGCATAATAGTTCATGGAGAAATAATGTAAAGGAGGGTACATGATTGTGCATTACTTTATAACAGCAATTTGAGGTATTCATGTCACATATTAGACCCCATCAGAATTTTCCCCAAGTTTTTGGAGGTTTAAGTTCCCATTTTCACTTTTTACTGTGGTGCTGTATCACAGGTAGAAGATTAAAATGCAAATTTGCTTTAAATTCATGATGTACTGTATAAGAATGAGATTCTGTCCTTTGAAATAGGTGTGAGCCCTCTATGGAAGCTGACTCTGCTCTGGTTTAAAAATCTAAGAGATAATAGCAATGTTTTATAGGCAAGCTTTGCATATTTGTGCACATTTGGTAAATGTGGTCATTCTGTGAAATATAGTATTAAAACAGTCTGGGGCATTTGCAAACATAAATTTTATTGCAATAATTGCAAAAACATTAATTAAAAAAATCACAGAATACAAAAATCTGTAGTCACTAGTTCTGTGCATAAATTCTGAGGTTGCTTTTACTACATCATTTACTAGAAAATATTTATTTCACACATACAATTCTGATAAATGTTTTGCCATCAACCTGTGACTGCATTTTATTTTACTTGCTCATAAAAAACTCAGAGTGAGTTTTCTTTCTAATGAAGGTATTGACTTTTACAAGAAAAAAGATTGGTTTTGCAATGGAAAGCTGAAGAGGTTATAGCTTACTTTGAATATTTGTTTACTAGTCTCCATTACTGATAATTTGCATCAAACATAGAGTTCTTATACATTCTTATAAAAATAAGATAACATTTTCACTTTAAACTCAGTATCCTTTAAATATCAGAAACAAGAAAAAGAGGTAATTAACAGAGGAAACTGACTGTTTACATGGGTGTTTAGTATGGATTCAGCAGGCAGCTGACAGCCAGGCAGCTGCTGGGATAAAATCCACAAGGTCTTAACAACCCTGGAATTTGCTATTTTCAGTGACAGATTTGGAACTTCCCTATGATAGAATCTAAATACTCTGCATTGCTTGATTATTCAGGTGCTGGTATACTGTGTGTCTTTTGTATTTTCTGTATTCTGTATAATAGCATTTGTTTGACTTCTAAAAAATCTTTCCAGGAAAAAAAGAGGAAGAATTCACCAAGCAGCTAACTCATTAGATTAGTGTTAGATGGCTAGTTGTTATTTATGGAGACTCTTACATTTTTGGCTCTCTCTCCAGCTAAATAAAAGGACAAGAAACGAAATGTGAATGTAGAGTACCAAAAATAGCAGGTGGGATTAAAAGAGACATGAGAGACAGAAAAGGAGAAGCATTCATGGTCCACAGCACCTGAAAGATGCCAGGCTTCACTTGTGGTGGCTGAATAAATTAGGCCTGCCTGAGTTAAAGTTATGTGACAGAAATACATATAGACAGTTTGCTGATTATGTGGACATTATTTTCTGCTAGACGAATATTTGTAGATAAAATAAATAACATTTATTTTTAAGACTCATAGGCTGACCCTTGCTATGCAAAACGACTGACATGTAATGAGTAACTCATGTGCAGAACCAATGGCACCGAGTCTAAGGTAGATATGACCTGTCATGCACTGCATCCTTTATTTTTCTCTACCAACTACAGAGGGAACCAAGTCGATTTAGTTTAGATAAATAGCTTTGGCACAGAAGTCAGATGAGTTAGATCCCAACTTCAGAGTAGAAAGACCATGAAATTTTTCTCCCAGACAGGTGAAAGTTGAGGCCTGCCACCCCAGAGAATGAATACAGAAAAACAGAAGGTGAATGGCAGCACTGGTAAGCCTATAACTCTTAACACCTCTTTGTTCTTTAGTGTGCTGCATTACCGGAGGGCCAGCCAGAGGTACAAGGGTGCCTGTTTTCTTTTTTATCTGACACGTAAGAATGGGTAGATTTACTAGGGTACCTCAGAAATCTGAAGTAAAGCTTTTGGCTGTAGGATTATTGCTAGTTTTTTTGTCAATATGCTGAAATATACTGACTATGCTGTAAAAGGCTTGGATCTTTTTTATGGTGGTGAATGTAATTGTCAGGGAACACCTAATATGAAATACAGAGAGAGTTCATGATTTAAGTGTGTGAGGCTTGATATGTGTCGTGGTTTGAGCAGGAAGTGAGTTTTCAGGAAGTTACAGAGTACGTCTACGTGAACTTCCAGGGGTTAAATATCGGAAACTCCCAGGGAACCTCCCTTTTCCATCCAGGCAGCTGAACAGGTAACAGGGCCGGTCCTGGTCCGCCGTGTGGCCCCCGGGCCTGGCGGCCCGGCCGGCCCTGCCGCCCCTGCTGCGGGGGGCCAGCCCGGGACCGGTCGTGCTCTTCCCACCTGCCCACATGGACTGCTGGCAAAGCAGAAAGACAGGCTGCAGCTCAACATCCAGCGAACTT
>VYZR01053169.1:1081-51735 GCA_013400675.1 Oxylabes madagascariensis | reverse complement strand
GAAACAAAAATCCAACAAAAACCCCAAACCACAACCCTCTCTCATAAAAAAAACAAAAACCCCCAACCAAAGAGAAAATCCCACTCAAAATCCAACCCAAAACCATTGCTCGAAGAGTCTCTGCAGATGTGTATGTCTGTTACTAAAGAAATAGTTTTCTGAAGCCTCCCCTTAGTTATATTGTCTATGTCACAGAATCATTACTTACAAGGTATGTGGGTGCAGTTGTCTCTGTATTTATAATGGTTTTCACTCCCTCCATGAATGCAGAGGACTGGAATTGTAAAGGCATCTAATTTATCACTGACTGCAGTCCAAAATTTTAGCTCCTATTCTGAGAATGTGCAGGAGGTAAAAAAGGACTTAAAACAGATCTGGAAGAGTTGCTGCAACTTGTGAAGCCTTTTGGGGTAAAGAAAATGCTCTGGATTAATTAATGGCTCCCACTGCCAGTGACTTTCCTCGTGCCCTCCAGAGCATCCCTTGCTCCCTTGCCCCAGAGCTGTGTCCCACTGCAGGGTGGGACAGCCTTTCTGAGCCAGGTGCTGAGCTGTTGCACTCAGAGCAGTTTCAGGTGCAGATCCGAGCTCCAACGTGGCAGTGAGGGTTTCACTGCTGCTTGAAGCAGATTTGTTCCATCCAGCCCCAATTATTTGTTGATGGTGCTGCAGCTTTATGAGCCCAGCACAACACCAGATGGGAATGTTGCTTGTGCAAGTTCATAAAAGACCTAAGGGTGCCCTTCCTTTCTGAGCAAGAGCTGCTGATAATATCAGTTTCCAAATGATGCCTGCTCTGGTTTCTTTTAACTCATTTGAAGTTTTTGAGGGGTTTTTTTAACCCTTTCCTTACAGACTTCTAACAGACAATCCCACTGTAGCCTTGCTGAAACAAACCCTGCTTGCTATTTGATTTTAACCACCAGGATTGATATTGCAGAACCCACCTACAGTAAGTTATTTCAATGGTATAGTTATAAATGAACTAATGGTGTTATGAGTTTAAAAGAGAAAATTTATTTTTAAATGTCATTGGTTTCTCCTTGCTGACAAGCAAATGAGTAAATTCCTTTTCCTTGTAGTTTTCTTCAACAGAGAGGAGATTAGGCTTCTGCTACACTGAAACAGCTGCCCACATATGAGCACTGGAACTCTGCACACCTTTACAAGAAAATCTGACCTCAACGTGTCAATATCCTTGGTGCAGGGTGAAACCAATGCCTTGTTTTCTGTCTGAAAGTGCTAGAAAAGCATTTGTTAACAACAGCAAAGCTGAAACTGAAAAAACAGAAGATGTAACTACTTAGAAGTAGAGTTTGCTGTTTAGTGTTGTTCCCCAAAGAGGGCAACAAAACTAGAAGAGACTGCATTTACTTATTGTTTTGAACAATGCTTTACTGTTTGCCTGGTTATTCAAAAGAAAAGGAAAGACATTTTTACAGTTGTAGAACATTAGACTGTGTAGAATCCTTGAGGAACTTTATTTTCCCTTTTTTTTCTTCTGCCCCCTGTCCCTAGAGAAGGATTAGTTGCTGGGGAGATGGCCAACCCAGATTCTGAATGGAAAACTCCTGACCAAAGGAAAAATTAATGCTGGTCAATGCAGCTGGGATTCATCACACTCTCCATCTCTTACAAGCTTTTGTGCATCTGATTGGGGATTTATTGGTAGGAACACATTGCCTTATGCCTCAGATGTGATCTATAACCTTGTTTTCCTTTAAACTAAAGTCTGATTTGGACTTTATTATGTTCTTTGGGTGATTTGCTCTGCACTGCTTGTCTACAGTGTCAGGTCAAGATCAAGATGCACAAAACACTAGGAATGAATATGTGATGAATTCCATCCCTGTGGAAAAAGAGACACAGCTTAATATATCTAACTATTCCACATGAACCAGACCACCTGCTGTATTCTCCATACTTGTCCTCTGCAATCCTACCATAAAGAATGACCACTGTGAAAAACTTAGGCTAGGCTAATGAAAGCTGAGCCTTACAGTACAAGTGAAAGATTGTTTCCTTTGGAAGGACAGAAAACCTGGGAAAGTAGAACTGCAGTCAATTCTGTTCCTCCTTGGTTCAAAATCTACATGAATATTATCTGCCAAAACTTACAGTGTCTTAGTGTCTTACACCAATGAAAGAAAAAAATCCTGAATTTATACTGGGAAAACAAAAGGAGGAGAAAAAAACCAAAACTGACTAGTGATGATGGTTTCCTTGTTGGGTTTAAAGTAAATTGCTAAGCATGTCATCAGCATCTTCACAGTGAGGTAACTGACCCATGCAGCATAAATAACACCTGACAGTCAGAGCTCCTGCAGAGGATAAACACTAATGAAGATAATCTGGTTTTGTACTTTTTCCTTGTTCACTGTGTGTATACATATTGCAAAGCACATCATGCCAGGAGGGAAATACTGATAGCAGGGATGCTTTTGCTGTCATCAGTCTCTAATAACACTGTAACAGCAGTGGCTGTAACCTCCCATGGTGCTGAAGTTCACTCCGAGTACAAGTCTTCATTTCAGGTAAGCAGAAAAGGAAAAGATGCTGCAAAAGTACTGAAATGGTCAAGACAGTTCTTAGGAGGTCTGTTTCATTATTCTGAGGCATGTGAGTAACAGCAATGTGTTGTGTGGGGGTTTATATATATATATATATATATGTATGCACATGTATCCTCATTATATAACACTGCAGCTCCAAGGAGTCAGGATTGAATTTGCAGAGGAAAAAACAAAAATCACTGCCTTTGCATCACCAACAGAAAAGCCTGACAGGACAAGCCTCAACAACAAGCACAGATAAACAGAATGTGCCATCCCTCACGGTTTCAGCTCTGTGAAATCTCTGGGTACATCTGCCCTGAGCTGATCCATGGTGATGCCCACACGTGCGCTGAGAGCATCCAGCGAGGGCGGTGCAATGGAACCTCTGGATGCAGCAGCGACATCGGCCTCTGGAGAGAGCCTCCACAGGAGCTGAATGTGGCCCAGGCTGATCCTGAGGGAAGGAGAAGCAGCACAGCCCCAGGCTGTTCCCAGCTCAGTGCCAGCACAAGCGCTGCCTTCGGCCCGGGTGCTGGGGATGGGACAACGCACGGTCCCACGGCTCTGCGGGAACGCCGTGCCCACCACAGAACCTCACCCACCCACACTACTGACACTCCTGAAGGGACTCCGGTCAATATGGCCCTTTCTTGATCCTGAGCTTGAATTTTTAGAGTGTGTGTGGTACCTGCTGAAGAAGCAGAGGCACTGGCCTGTTCCTTCTCCTTCTGGAGCCATTCACAGGCAGCTTCTCGAGGCTGACCTAGAAAGCTTCCAAAGGTGAGTTTAGATCCATGTTATCTCTTCTAGAATTGACATGGTATTCAAAGACTGAACACCCTGTGGAACTTTCTCAAACCAGCAGCCACCTGAGGGAAAACACTGTTTACTTTCCTCTTGCTGCTTTGTAGGACTTGGTAAATCCTTCTTCTCTAGAGAATTAATCTTTCATTTCTTAGTCCTGCCTGAGGACACCGGGTTCAGTGCTCTTTCTGCCTGAAGAAATGTGACAAAATCCACTTATTGCTCCACTCTCATCAGTCCTGTAGGAAAAATCTGGATTTTGCCCGATCCTATGTTTCCCATTCAACTTTTTATACAACGAAGAAAAGTGTTAATTCCTTTCATGAAGAGGGGTGTGAGCAGTTCTGGCACGTACTGCTGCAGATGGGCAATGGCCAGAGAGGACTTTGTCAGGCAGGGACGGGCCCGATTGCTTGGAGCCCAGTTCTCATAACTGGTCCAATTCCCTTTAGTGAGGGGGGTCTAAAAACCCCTATCACACACTTGTCTACAGAAATAAGATTCCCATGCTCCTGCTTTTGTAGGGTTTGGATTTTCCTGCAACAAGGTCTATCTGTAGTTCCTGTCTGTGCTCCTGCTGTTGCCATAGCATAACTCAGGGACACTCACATCTAAGTGCACAAGGAATGACCAGAAAGCAGAGAGCTTTTGATCAAATGAGACATTTCTATGCTATTAAATGGAGACAGGAGCCTTAAAAAGGAATGAGTGTATATGTGTCATTTATTACTATTATTTCATAAACCAAAATAATCTTGAGATTCCTATGGGTTTGCAGCAGAAAGCCTAGAGAGTGATAATCCAGTGTTTGTGATCTGAATGTAGGTATTGCTCATAGGAATAAACTGCTGGCAGGAACACTTCAATAAACTCTATCATCAAGCTGAATGATACTTTAAAATAATTGTTTAACTTTTACTAACAGTCATTATTAATTTAATGAAGTTTCCCAGGATGCTTTAAACCAAAAGAGAATGTTTGCAATCCTCTGCATAGAGACATCCCACATTACATATTCAACAGGAAAGCTCTGGAAGAGGAGCCCTTTTGTTTATTCCTATTTCCTTTTAACCAATGCTAATCTGAGCTGCTAGTCTCATGCTGTTAAGCCCTACACTTCAGTATTGCTGAAGCTTCCCTTGGCAAATAACTGAGCAGCAATTTAACCCAGTGGGCCTCACCTTAGAGAGCTGGGTTTGCTGCCAAAGAGAGCTGGCCCGCTTTTCTTTTTTAGCTTTTTTTTTTTTTTCCCTTTTCCCCACCCAAGTCTATTCAAATAGTTTCTTTTGCAGCAATCTGTTCTCTTCCTCTGGGCCTGATGCTGTTGCCGAGGTCCCCTTGGCATGGAGCTCTGCAGGCCTCCCTTTGCTCATCTGCATTTCTTCAGCTTCTGGCAGGGTTGCTCCCTCCCTGCCCACAGGTCTCTCAAGCTTTGTTTTGGGAGCAGCACCTCCCCATCACTCAGCTGTCTGTCCTTTCTCCAAACCTAAAGCCAGAAGATGGTTTGCCATTTGCCACTTTGCAATATTTTCTCCCCAAATATCAAATACTCTCATGCTAACAGAGAAAGCATATGCAGAAGCTTTACCCTTTTGGCTTGCTTAACAAGCAGTGCAAAATATGTCTGTGATAAAACTGCATTTTCTTACAGCAAATGGGCTCCCCAGTGAGTCTCTCAGACTCATTCCCCACTGGATGAGCTCTCATTAAGTGCAGCCCAGTGGTGGTAGTGTAATGTTGCTTCAGTGGACATTTATTTGACTTTAATATACACTGAAATTGCTTGTGGAAAGCTTTTATCAAAGAAATAAAACTCCAGATACCAGAACTCTGTCTCTTATCTAGTGAGAGATAGCCTATAAATCCAAGCAGCATGCTGGAGATCGCAAGATTTCTGACAAATGGAAAGAGTGGGGTAAATATAAGAAAGTCAACGGTCACTCTGTGTGTTCTGCTCCCATGTTCATGCTTGTGGCTGGCTGATGCATTTTCTTGGAACTCACACAAAGGATCCATCCTAAGCAGCTGAAGAGAGATTTGTATCCAGTGACTTTTGGTTAAGTGAGACCATTAATGCTCTGAACACAAGTCTACAAATGTGATGATAAGCCACGATTTATTCAGGGCAGCCCTGAGTTTCTTAATCAAGATGGTTGTAATAATGATACTGCTTTGTAAACTGGTCAAATGGAACCTGATAAATCTTGTTAACAATCTGATGGGTATGGTTTGTAAAATTCTAGAGATGCTTGGCAATTGCACAGCAATCTGCTTTATTCCAGAATAAAACTCAGTCCAACACTATAAAAAGAATGTAGCATATTTCAATATTCTAAAAGTGTACACTTGGATGTCTTAGTTTGGGCATTCCTGTAATGACTTCTTCTAATATAATTTAATTGCTTTCTTATTTTGGATTTACCCATAAAAGTTCTTTATTTTACATCAATGAAACTATATGCATTTGGAGGCAGCTTTTTTCCTTCATTTTCTTTCCAAAGAGAAATGTACAAAAATTGAAATATTTCTTTGTGGTAAGAAAAAGTTATCTGCTCTGATAAACTACAGAAAAAAAAATGTTTAAAGAAAATACTTGCATTTTTTTCTTCACAAAGGTGGAGAAAATACTGCCTCGTGGAGGAGCATTTGCTCTATGGGGATCTGCCTCTGAAATAGCTGAAGATCCCAAAGGTTGCATATACACAATATTTAGGACTCCATTCTACTTCCTTTTGCATAGATAAGAATTCTTTTGCTATATTCAGAGTTTCATGAAAGAAAGTCTTCACTAATATCAGTGATAATGGCCTAAACTGGCCAGGTAAAATTATAATGTCATGTATGATGACACAGAGCTTTCCTCTTTTGTGATGTGCTTAGGTTTGACTCCAACCATTTCTCATCCAAAACTGACTTAATCTCCAGCAGGTCCTCTTTCCTAACTCTTTTAGGGGGAACTCACTATTTAAAGGGGATGTATCTTAATCAACCATTATATATTTTTGGGTGCACTCCACCACCTTTCTCAGAATGTGTTTTTGTACCTGATATTTGGTGTTATCGTTCTGATTTCCCACAGCTACCAGAGCATAGCCCTGCATCACACAGTGGCTCCAGTCTGAATTAATGCCCTGAATTTAAAAAGTATGTCTGTCTCATTCTCAGGCTCTCATCTTCCTCGCTGGGGACTGAATCAGCAAATAAAGAGAAGGACTATTTTCTGGTTTCTTTTAGTTACATTTATTTTTTACTATGACAACTTCTCAGTGAACAAGTTGAAATCTTACTGTGTCTGCTCTTGCCTCATTCCTCCTTTTTTTATTTTTTTTTTTTCTCTCACCACAGAGTAATAGGAATCATCTGGAATATGGGGATATAATTTATTTATGTCAATGGCTAGATTTAGGAGTGACTTTTAATGGCATTATCTTTGCTTCAGAAGTGAAGAGACCAAAGGCATGGGTCAATAAAGCAGTACATGAAAAAAACAGCTTCAGAGATAGGAATGGAGAAATGTGTGCAGTGGATGCTTTAAAGCCCCTGGAGTTTTGAACTATAATAGGCTAATTTCACCAAACTCTAATGATTTATAAGATCTCTAAAACTCTTAGTCCTATGTCATTTCTTGGCTGTCATTTTTATCACGTAGGCTAGTTAATGCATTTTGGTTAAATATGGGCAACTACAATCACACTCTGTTCTTCCAGTCCTGCTTGTGCAATCTTTCCCCCTTTCTTTGTCGTACAAGGAAAATGGACTTTCATCTTCAAAGCTTTACGTGGGACCTTTAAAAGATCCCGTGAAAAAAGCTTCCCCCGATTCCTTGCAGAGTTTGCAGCGTCACATTGCAGCGCTCTCATGAATGAGCTCCAGAGAGTAAAGCTGCTGGGTCTGCTTTCCCTAACTGAGATGTGCAGAAATTAACTGAACACTCTGAGTATTGGCGGCACAAAGGAACCCTTTTGAGGTCCCATGACAGACTACGAGGGGTTGGTAATGCAGCAAAGCCACCCCCACGTAAAAATATAAAATGCTTCTCCTTTGAACAGCTGCCAGAAGGAGCCTTTCCCCTCAGTTAGTCCTGACGAACCCACTGAAGTGGGAAGAAGTGAATGAAAAGACGTTTCGTTCTCCAGTGCCAGAGAACAGCTCCAAGAACACTGCTTTTCAGCAGTACCCTGATTAGAATGGCTCCAGGCTCGGGGGACTCCCTGTTGCCAGCCTTGGCACCTTGCTGATTTTCAGCACTATTTGTTACTTTTTTTAAACCCAAAGCCGGTTGAAACTAATGAAAACACGCTTCTTTAACAGCCAGGGATTTTACAGCCAAGCGCTGCTTAAACTTACTAATGTAAATAGCTTTGTCATTTTATAGGGTATGTTCTGAGTTAAATGAGAGACCTTACTGGGAAATTGAATTGAAAATATTGATTTTCCCCCTTCCTCCTATCTTTCCAAAGATATCCAGGTTTTTTTTTGCCAGTAAGTTTTTGCCAGTTCTAAGGTGACCCTGTTCATGCAATCTAATGTTTAATAGCTATATTGAATAATATCCCAAAGATGAGTCAGAGCATGGCTGAAATTTGCACTGAAGTCATAGAAAAACATAACCTCTGAATCAAAAATAATTTGTGGTCTTTCCTACATCCTCTGTCCCAAGGTACAGAATCAGCCTCTGAAATGGTTTGCTTTTCTTTAAAATAAGCCGAATCCTCTGGTGTACACCAGCACAGTTCCACCTGCACTGGCAAACTGGTCCAGTTCTACTCCCAGTGAGGGAGCACTCCCCTTATCAGATTTATTTTAATAGGTTGGCTGAAGAACAATAAGCACTCTGCACCTAATGACTTAAGACTGGACAAATACTATGGCTTTATCTACTCATGCAGTTAAGAACAGGGAAAATCACAAGTTATGGGCTGTCTCTAGCATTCTTATAAACTGGAATTATTAAGCTATTTTGACAGAAGATGTTGGCTGGCTGAAATACTGTTGGAAGTACGTGTATTTTTTTCTAAAAGTTCTAGTGATTTCCTCTCAATCTCCCAGGTTTTCAGCTCGCTCTTCTTGAGTCTGCCATTTGAGTTAGCTTTGCTGCACTGATTTTGGCAGAAAAAGTGAATTGTTCCCTCATGCAATAGGGAATCCAGCTCAGTGATCCTCTTCAGACTAACAGAGCTGATACTGACCTTGGTCATGTAGACTTGGTGTCCTTTTGGAAAAAAAATCCCAACAAAACCATCAAAACAAACCAAAAATCCCAGCAAATGTATGTGTATATATACATACATATATGTGCATAGATATGTTACGGACATACTTTTTTTTTTCAGGAAATTTTTCATTCTCAATGACAACACAGCACCACTAGATTTTGCAGTGCAAAGACTGCCTTTTAATCAAATCTAATTTTGCATACGCTTATGTAGATCTCCCTAATGATAATTTCATCCCTGTGACACCATAGGACTGGTAATACTAATTGTTTCAGCACATTACCATTGTTTCAGTTGTTATTGTTACCTGCTGTCCAAAGCCTTTGTCATTTCATAGGACAGCAAATGCATTTATTGTGTTATCCTCCTTCTAAAATATACAACAGAAAAATTATTGTTATCATAAAATGTTCTAAATGCATGAAGCATGAAAGGAACAAGCCTATTTCTCATTCACATTGAAGGGTTAAATCACATACTTTGGGAGCACGGCTGCTTATTAAAAAATTATTTATGAGTTGAATTGTATCACTTCTAAATATATAAAGAGTTGGGATGGCTTCCAGCAATTACTAAACAAGCCAGCCAAGTGATGCTTTCCAATTAAATCAGGCTGAGTTGTTTGTTTGGCTTGTTTTTTTTTTTAACTTCTGATGATCCTGTGTTCTTGCTTCTGTTTTTTCATGATTCAAGCAGACAATGTATTAACCTCGTGCAATTAAGTCTCACACATCCCCTCTTTGGTCTCCTTTCATGTGCTGGTGAGCAGCAGGAGTCTCTGTAGGTACTCACTACATGAAAGGTGTCTTTCTTGTCCATATATGTGCTGCTGCCGGTGCTTCAGTCCTTGCTTTTATTTAGAACCAGTTGTTATATAAAGCTTCAAAGCTTGTAACTTCTGATAGCTTATTTATATTTGTAATGTTCCATCTTTGATAAGGACTGTGTGAGAAAATGTGAGTAAAAAGTGCAGAGCTGAAAGCATCGACTTCCGTGGCTGTGCCTGTGCAGTTCAGGTTATACAAAGAGACAGATGAAAAGCCCATGATGTCTAATTTATTAGCAGGGAATTAAGAACAAATTAATTAAAAAGAAAAATGCTGAACAACAACAAAAAAAGAAATCACTAAGCTCTAAAGTACTCCATCTCCTCCTTGGATTGGCTGAAGCTCTGATGTTTACAGGGAGGTCATGCACCACTACTCACGTGTGGTATCGCACTGGTACCAGCTCTTGAGAGAGAAAAATTCCACAATTCTCCACAGGTTTATTTCCTGGATGAAGCATATTATAGAAAGTTATACCTTTATATCTAGGCTGAGTCCTAGACTGTAGACCTGGAGGATATACCCAGACCACAGCAGCCCATCAACTTTTTCCAAGATGCCCAAGAAAAAGGTAATTATGAAAACCTAGTCAAGTCTCGATTAGCCTAAATTTACTGTAAGCACTCTGAACTGAAAAAAAGCTACGTAATCTGCAAAATTAAATAGAACACTGAAAACACTGCAGTAGACTATTGAGTGCTTATTCCTTGGGAATGCTTATTCCTTTCCATAGCTGGCTATAGTCATCGTTGCTGCAGAGTTCACTTTGTTCTATGTTGAAGAAATATGTCAGCTCCAGAGTACATAGGGCCTGTCTTTATTGCTGGGATTGGAAGTTTGCCACTCAAAGATCTAATCAGAATTGTTTACTTTTTTCAGAGCTCTGGAGTAGATAACAAACTCATTTGGGTATCTGGCATATTTATTTAGCTCTGTTACAGGTTCATCTACTCACCCATGATCATTTACAAGATTTGAATAAAGGTTTCCCCTCGATTAGTGCTGGAAAATGAAACCAGCTTGTATAACTTGGAAAAATGATCTAAAATGATGGAAATTATTCTTGTACAAGGAAGACAGAAATAGCCCAACACAAGTGCATTCTGCAGTTGCCAGTTGAAACAGCAGCCTATTTTGTGCTGTGCCTTTTACTGATTCATTTCTAGGGTTATTTTCTAAAAAGAATCTACAGTTAGTGGGGCTGAACTGCTGCTTTCTGTCAAGTGGAAACTGAGTGGCTGTTCCATAGCCCTTTTCCAAAAGCTTCCTTTGAAAGCTGGAACACTGGAGCACAGAGATCTGCCAGAGCCTGCCACTGGGAATGCAGGAATGCAGCCCTTGCCCAGGGTCTGTAGGTCCTGCCAGCTCCTCCCTTTCTGCTGTGGCACTTCAGATGCTGCAGCAGTGGCTATTGCTCCCCATGCCATACACAGGAGTTTCAGCCAGAGGATTTGGGAAGCCAAATCTGTTTGTCACATGTCTCTGCATCCCCACCAGCCTTTCCAAGGCCATCCCAGAAACAATGTGCAGCAGTCCTGCAGGTACTGCAGGGCTTGACACACACTCACTCTCCTTCCCACAGAGTGGAATGGCCCTGCCATGCTGCCTGTCCATTAAAGGATTGGCACTTACAGACCTGTCTACTCTTTTCCATAAAGATTTCTTTGGGTTGGTTTCAGGGCCCCAAGTGTTCTGGGCACAGAAACACTACCTACATCGATGCTGCAACCATTTCTGTGTGGGAGAACATACCATGGCAGCTCTTGCTGAGAATGTCTTCTGCTGACAGAATTCAGGGGGTGAGTGATGTGCCTGGGGTAGGGTTCCTGACCATGTGCAGAATATCCCTGCTTTTCTTTTACACTGCACAGGCAGTACAGCCAGGGCCTCCAGGGGAATGCAGTCCTGAGGAGCAAGCCACAAGAGAGATGGTCTGTGAGGCACCAGCCAAAGTGCACTCACAAGACTGTGGATCAGTTTGTCCTTATTGAAGTTGAGTTACTCCAACTCATGGTTAGTTTCACTCACAGTCTAGTCCCGTTTAAAAAATGTAAAGCCACTCTGCTAGGCCCAGGTAGGGCTGTCAGTTCCACAAATGACATCCCTTACAATCAAACGATACATTAGATTTGGGAACTGGCAACAAAACTCACCGTCCCATTGAGTAACACACCTCACTACATTTCACAATGACATTCAAAGAGTAACAAAACACTAAAATACTTACTTAAGTATCTCAAACACAAAGGCCTTAAACAGAATTCTTGGAATGTTCACTGTGCTTTTGAAAACTGTATTCTCACAAGCCAGCAAGCTTCTCTGAAACTCTTACCAGCCATGATCCACCATGGACAATCTTTCATTGCTAGAATTGAAGATTTTCTTAATACTGGATTATCTAGGGCAATAGGATATATAAAGAATCCCTTAGAGCTCTTCAGATTGCTGAAGACCAACACAAGCCCTTAGCAATATACACACTTTAGATCCTTACTAAATGTATCTTTTGGATATCTTTTTTATCCGTATGAATTTCACAGTCTGAGCTGGGATCACCAGATGAAGGAGTGGGAGAAAGGGAAGTTTTATCCCACTTCCACCCCCGTTCTGCTCAGTTCATTCATTTCATTATGTGCTCTTGGCTGCACAGTGTATCCTCCTCTCCTGGGTCAGGCTACATCCACCCCTGCTTTAACCCCTTTCTGCCCCAGTGACAACAGCTGGTTGTTCAGCTCATGTCCAGAATAGCACTGGGCTGCTCCAAAAATTACCATAGCTTCTCCTCTGGGGCACAGCCAATGGTGGCCTCACTCAAACTATTTATTTACAATACATCTTAAAAGCCCTCTGACATCCCAGTCAGTAGTAAAATGAAATAAACATTGATTTCTTACAAGATGTATGAATATTTCTGCCATCACAGAGAGGAAGAAAAATAGAAGCTTTAGAGACAATCAGAGTAGTAACTTTTGAATCCTAGTCTGGAAATAGCAACACACACACAAATAGACACATTTTTAACATATAAAGATCTAAAACATATTTTCTACATTTTTGTAATTTAAAAGCTCTCAAAGCATAATGAACACAAATATCTTTTTGTTTGCAGTGTACATCCTGCTTAATAAACCATCACACAAAGCATTTTATCTCTTAAAAATAACTACTGAAATGAAGGCTGTCTAACAGAGCATAGCTTGAGATGGTTAATAATGCTAACACTTAGCACCTAGTCTGTCAGAAGCTCTGCTCAGTAAGAACTGAGAAGTTCATTGCACTTGACTTAGAAATGTCTCTCCGTAACATCCATATTTGGAAAAGAAATAGGAAAAGATACTGAAGCAAAATATTCTTCTCTTCTCCAAGCAGAACTTAAGAAAATTGTATATTATCTAAAATTGTACAAAGAAAAAAACTGCTTTCACAGCAATCAGTTTCTGAGGTATTTAAAATTCTCTTACTTAGTAAAAACCAGTATCACTGCTAACTCAAATTTCCTAGAAAGAGAATGACAGCTCTGTCCTGAGCTTCAAATATCAGGCACTTGTTCATTGTTCTTTCCTAATGAAATACCAAATTTTCACTCCTGTTTGGAAATCGAATGACAAGATTGTCTGACTACAGCTACGTACAACAAAGGCACTAATTAGAAAATTCCCTGGCAAATGACACAGCCAAGACTTATTTCTGTTCAAGACCATGATGTTTACCCTTGTTTGGGTAAATGAGAAATGCAGAAGACAAGGATAATCAGCTATTTTTGTGTACCCTAAGCATTTTTAGTCCCAAATAATTTCCACATAAAATTATACCATCAAATCTTCTAAAACATCCCAGTAGCATCTTTTACTTCCCACCTTCTCCTAAGCTGTTAACCTTGTCCTGCTGTATACATTACCCATGTCAGAAAACAAACTCCTTTTATTTTAATTTATCCAATCACATCATCTTTGGTTTTGTACCCATCGGATTTCACACTCAAGCTGAGAATGTTCATTAAGGCCTGCAAAAGGACAGATTTTGGGACACAGCTAATCATCATTCCTGTATTCTACCCATGTATTACAAACCACTCCAGCAAATGTAAACTTTCCAAGGCTTTTTACCATTTGAAGATTTTGATTGAGAACGAATCCTCAGCTTGTCACTTGTGTTGGTTTGTGCTTTTAAACATAAACCGTATCTCTTTCTTCTCATGGTAGGGATCCCACTTCACACATCAGCTAATTAACCACAATTTAGACTGAAGTACGAATGATTACTCTGCTGTTTCTTAGCAACCATGAAAGATGCGGTAAAGGATGTGAGACAGAGACCCAAATAACATCATTTCCAGATTGAGAACTTCCACCTAGACTAACCTATGAGTGGGACAGTAAATCAATTTTAAATTTCTATTTCCCTACTCCGGTGCCATGTCCCTTGCACGCACTTGACAGTGTGATTTTCACAGTCCATGATGACTCTTAAGCATTTAACTTCCCCAGAGCTGATGATACCTGCTAGCTACTCCAAAAAACTTGTAAGGCTTAATTAGAAAAATATTTCCTGCATTCTTCCGATGTGATGACTTTTGTCTAGTACTAATTCCTCACTTGATGGGAGTTCTACCGAATTAAAGCTGCAAGGTTAGGCCTTGCTTCAGTGTTACACAATAAACAAACATCTATTTTATTAGTAGAAATTGGTAATTATGTTTTTCCTCATAATCCTAATAAGGTATTTTGAGCACTAAATTGCCTTACTCTGATCTAAATATACTTATTTTGTGTATTAACCAACTTTATACTGCAAGGCAATTCTGTCAATGCTTTTCAAAAATAGAATTTTAAAAAGTCTGACCACTGAAAGTCCAATTAAAAATCAAGTTCCTTTAATATTTGATGAATCTTTTTATGACTTGCTATGTAGTTCTACTCTGTGATTGCTCCTTGCTTATGAAGATGTCAATAGTGCAGATTTAATTTTTATTCTGGAAGAAATGGAAGATTGGTTTCTGTGATCCTATTTATATTCTGCTTTTGAACACAGGAATGACTGAAGTAGAAAACCAAAAAGCAGACTTTGAAGTACCAAAGTGAGGACAAAAACTGATGGCTCAAAATCCGATGAGTCAGGTACCCACATTTTGGATTGTTAGGTCCCAGGCACACAGAACATGCAGTCATGGGAGACACACATGGCAACACTTCCCAGCCCCTGGGAGCTGGGGAAGCTCCAGCTGGAAGGGATGGAGCTTTACTGAAGTACTTGGGGGTCTCATGGGTCACCTGAGGGTCACAACCCCTACAGGAGGCAAAACTTCCATGTCTGCACCACCACTGTGCCAGGCAGTGCTGCAGCCTGGGATGGCAAATTCACCTGGCCCCGAGGGCAGAACAGGGTGCCAGGAGGCAACGTGGGCACCTGCCAGCCCTCCTGCAGGGGCACCTTGCTGGGAGAGAGCCCTGGCCCCAGCAGGTTGGTGCTGTCCCCCGTGGCACCAGGTGCTCCTCAGCAGCAGAGCCAGGGCTGCACTGACCAGCTGCACCTGGGGTAGAAATGTGGGAGAGGCAGGGCAGGGCAGGGGGGTCATTCCTGCAGGGAGCCTGGAGGAGAAGGTGGCTGTGGAAGGCTGGAACAGGGGACACACAACTTGCAAGGTGAGTGTGCAGCTCCTGGGTGCTGCTGACTCTTGGTCTTCCTGCTTGGGGCTGTTTGTTACGAGAAATTGCTCTGCTGCTATCACAATGTACTCAGTTGTTGTCTGGGGTTTTGCCGCTGTGAGACATCGTGTGCTGGGCTGGAAGGAGCCCTGGTCCCACCTGGGGACTGCTCTGCCCAACCGCACTGAGGGCAAAATCTTTGTGAGAGATGGTGGCTTTGTCACAGTGCCACCAGGGCCGCGCAGGGAGGGCTTTGTGGTCCTTTCTGTTGCTCTGGCAGCAGGTACAGGTGGAACCTGGGGCTGTCTGTGAGGTTGCTGTAGTTCTGTTTCATTATCTCATGGAACAGAGAATGGATCCAACTACTTGTATAAGACCTTCATTGTTTTTGCTGAAAGAAGCTAAATGTAAAAATCTGATGTTACAATTCTTTAGTATGCATTCATAGTGGTGTCTGGCAGGGCATTTGGCAAAGTTCTGCAAGAATCAAGGAGTCAATTCCACTGGCACTATGTGTGGTCACACCTCCACCAGTCCATCTGACTATGACTTTAAAGGACACCTTTACTCTCTGACTTTAAAAGTAAAGCTAGTTTGGCAGTGTTTGGATTTTTGCTTGTTTAGGTGGTGTGGTTTTCTTTTTTGTAGTGTTTGGTTTTGGCTTTTTGGTTTTTTTTGTTGGTTAGTTTGTTGCTTTTTTAAAGCAGAGATATTCATTAGTAGTCTGAAACAAAGAGAGGAAACTATTGGATTGATCAGTATAAATAAGTACATTCTCCATGCTCAAGAGGGGTTCACAGAAAGGGTATTTTCTTGTAGTGCAAGTTTACATGGTCCTTGGGAATACTGTTCCATAACAATTTTAGCTGCTTTCTGTTAGAGGTATTTTATTTTCATCTAAAAGAGCAATGAATGTGTATTTCCTTTAATATTCAACTGAATATCATTGAGGCTTGATAAGTTTATTTCTGGCAGCAGCATAGCTGAACATGATGCCAATCACTTTGTTACAGTAGTCTTGTTCATGCACTGCACTTCAGTAATTTGCTCTGATGTGCTTTTCTTGTATAGCTCAGAGAGACTTTGTAGCTCCCTCCCTGAGAGGAAACATGACTTTCCCCCTTGTCTTCCCTCTAGGCAATAAAACTTTAGAAAACCCTTTTTTTCCCTCCCCCTCTTTCAGTCTGTTTATATTTTTCCAGGGGAAAGTTAGAGCACTACGAAAAAAGGACTAAGGCTTACTATAACTCATAGGTTCTAACATTTCTTTTTATTTCTGGTTAAAAATCAGATTCCTAAGACAGATGGTCTGTTTAGTCTATCTTGGGTCACTTCGGGAACAGTTCTACTTTAGTAAGACTCTTTTTTCCTGCTATATATAGCTTTGTTACAACAAGATTAAAATAAAAACCTCAGATGTTTAGTGTATAAAATTACATTGTTCGGTTTGACAGAAAATGTGTCTGCTCCTCAGCACCTACACTTGGTATTAATTTGTCTCCTGGCCTCACTGCACTGCTGAGCTGTAAATCAATGTATAATCAGTTTGTAGGCTGGGAGTAGATGGTATATTTTAAATTTAAATCCACCTTCCTTTTCTTTCAGGTGTAACTTCTATACACAAAGGGCTTCTAGTAGGCATTAGTCAAGTTACATCTACAACTATCTATGGGTGATCTGTTTTACTGTTAATTAAGGAGGGAGAAGTTTGCCATGAGGTGTCAAGAGTGGCTATAGGGTATGGAAGTATAAACACTATTGACAGACCACCAGGTATAATCTGCTGATGGTTTGGACTGGCTCTTTTTCTGCTCTCAAAGCCAGCTGGCACAGAAGGTGGCTGCACCTGGCTCCTGGAGGAACATTGGCTTCCAGACAGGTGAGGCCAATCCAGGCTACAGCACCGCGCCTGCTGGAGCAATCAGGGACCAGCAGTACCCGAGGTGATGCTGGGAGGAATCAGTCTGAGGTGAATCTGGGGAGATGAGAATGGATTGTGAAAATGATCTGATAGCACAGGATACACACAAGTGGTATCTGATCTCAAGGCTTAATGCAATCTATGGGGTTTTGGCTTTGCAGATTGGAGGATAAGGATATTCAAGTATGTTCTTTAAAATTTTTTTCAGTTGCCTTTATGAGTCTCTGCAACTGAGTTGTTTGCATTTACACCTTGGAAAGCAATGTTTGTGCTAAAATTCACCTGCAAGGTCGTGATTCGGTAACTGATCAATGAATGAGGTGCAGGTGCCAATGGCTGTTTGGCTGATGTTAGGATGGGGCAATCCACACAGGTATGAACTGAAGGAATGATACCCAGAACAATTGGAGGCTCTATCTAAAAGACTATCAGTGTTAAAATGAGATGGAGTTAAGGACTGAGTTTTGGCAAAGGGTTTTCTGTCTGTTCACATGGCAAGTGAGTCAGGTTTGGTGTAAAAAATGGTTGTTTACATTGCTGAGCTGAGCTTTGAACAGCTGTGTATTGTTTTAGTGCCATAGAAACCCGGGGTTGAAGGAAAAAAACCCAATATCAATCATATAATCCATTCCTTTCTCTGAGATAAGGCTGGGGGGCTAGAAGAGATAGTTGTCTGACCTGTTCCCAAAGACCAACATTCCTTCTCAGTGGTTGTAACTCTGATTTTCCTGACGTCAGGCTGAGTCTCCCTGGCTGCAAACATGCTGAGTGCCTCTTGTTGTCTCTCCAGTAGACACTGATCCCTCTGTGCATTAACAGGGTTCACCATTCTTCCAGTATGTCTGAGTGTGTAAAATGTTGTCTTGCCATGATTTCATTTCTAGATGAAATAAACTGATCTTGAGAAGTAAGAGAATGAAAATAACATTATCCACTACAGCTGTTTACTAGGAAGTCTTCAACCTGTGTTTCTACAGGCAAGGTGACTGTCAGAGCTCTAGTAATGCAAAGCTGTGTTTTGGCTGGACCTGATTCTGGAGTTTGTTGTATTTCAGGGCAGGTTTCACCTGGCTTTGTAGAACTTGAGGGTTAGTGCCAGGTTACCAGGCCTTGTCACCTTTGAACAGGATTTATTGTTTCTTCCACCGAGGCACTGCCTGAGATGAAGCAGCGTAGGGCAGATGGCTTTAAAGCACAAATTCACACCCTAGGAAGCCAGCTTCCTGCAGGGAAGTCTGAACAGACAGGACTGGAAAATGTCCATATTCCTTGGCCTGCACACAAGCGAGCTTGGCAGCAAGCACCTCTTGAGAAGATTATTGTGTAGGTGGGTTATATATGTGAATAACACACAAACTCCTTTATGTGCAAGAACTGAAACTTGGGCTGTAGAGAAAGCAGTGGCTCTATGTGCAGTGGGAATACTTTTCACTGTGACTTACAGCAGGTTTCTCCTGGGGGATGCATGTTACACCATGGTGAGTGTACAAAGGCCATGGAAGAAATCCTGTGTCCAAGCACTTGATCAGGATCTTGCTTTGTGCTTGACCCCACTCTGCAAAGACTCATATCAAAGAATATACCAGCAGTCATCAGCAGGTTAATTCTGCCAAACCCTTTCTGGTAAATTCCCTTTGGGTGAATGGCTTTCCTCATTTCAGTAGGAATATATTAAAGGGAAAAGCAAAACAAAGTAACATAGGATAACTTCAATCTGTGGGGTCTATTTTGATTCCAAACATATTTTCACTGCCAGAAAGCTAAACAGTTGGAATCAGAAACAAATGGAAAAATGGAGGAGAAAAACATAAGTGTGTTCTCTTTAGCTCAATTGCTAAAAATATGGATTTTCTACTTTTGCTTGTAACATTCCTTTGTCTTACGATATGCAGTAGCACTACTTATTGAAAAAAATAATTTCAGTCATCTGCTTCATATGACAAAAAGTCAAGTGTGGTTAAGATAAAGTAGTGTACAAACTACAGTCTTTTTCATAACAAACTTCTGAAAGTCCTTATTGAATGCATATATATCTTTCACTTTTAAGATGATGTGTGAACTGCAGAAGTGCAGATTTTTTCTCTGGTAGGGAAGCCCTCTGATAACTTACCTATGAAAGTACCATGAGGGACCATGCCCTGCATGGATATTAGAAAACGTCTCAGGATTCTTACTGCACAATGAAAGACCTTCCTAAAAATAGTGAAGGTAAAAACAGACAAAGAAGACCAGGAATGGGAGGAGAAATAGATGCAACTGAAAAACTTGCTTAAGGCTGTTATTAAGATCCTGCTGTCAGCTCAGTACTTTATCCACCAGATTTTGAAAAGTTATCATATGGGAGGTTGCACAGAGAAATGAGCCCAGCATCTTTACAGTGTCCTTAAATTTCCAGTTTTATTTGCTTTGAAATTCAGGAAGATGTTATTCAACAGGAATCTAAAGTTCCAAAGTGTATTTTAAAGATATACGGATTACAGATGCCTTTTACAATGTACTAAATTGGTTTAATATGAATACAGTGTTACTCACGCACAAACTTAACTGGGATGTCACACAAAGAAGGGATTCCTGCCACTGTAGTTTTTTGGTTTTGTTTGTTTTTCTGTTTTCTTATGTATGTGTTTGGGGGTTTTGTATGAAGGAGAAACTTACTTGAATATTTTCTTTCCATCTTTTTTCCAAATGAGCATGTGAAAACATGGCAAACCTTCTTAAATACTGCTGTTCTCTGTTACTCTGTATGTCAGTTCCCGAGTACTCTGTTAGAACAGCTTTGAATTACATAAAGCCCAAATCAGCATTCTATCTGTTGAAATCTGACCCATCCATGCACATCCTCATCTCCTTCCTAAACCCTTCCAGTGCAGCCATCTAACATTTCCTCTGCGATGTCAGCTCTACCTGAATAACTGTGCTACTGCAGAATCAGTCCCCTGCTTCCAATGGCTCAGGCAGCACTGTCCCGAGATTAATTTTTATTTGCTATAGACAAGCTTCTGGTTCCCCCTTGTCATCATGAAAGCTGTGTGTCTGTGTGCCCAAGTGAAAGTAACTTTAAATACCAATTTTGTGTGCTTGTGTTCATATTAACTCTATTGTGGTGTATCTGCTTAAAAAAAAAGAGAGAAGGAAAAAATCAAGTAAGAGCATCTAGTCCCACTCCTACCACAATCCAGGTCTGCCACCCTCAAGGTCTGAGAAGTTGCAGAAGGCCTGGATGCAGGTTTTTTTCCCTTAGCAGCAGCACTATGTCCCCCTAGGGATGCAGTTTCCTGGCCATGGTGCTCCCTGGGGCAGCTCTGGAGGCAGAGACTGCTCTGTCCCCACTGGGTCTGTGATTCTGGTGGCTCAATAATGCCCTGGAGCACTCTTTCTTCCCCAGAGCTGTTATTCCACACTGCACATCTCAAGAGTTGTGAAGACTGCACCTTCTCTGGCTTATTTAGGTTGTGACATTTGTTAAAAACATTTAAAACTCAGTGTTACCTACTGATGGGTGTGCACCTCCCATTGATGGTAACAGGGAACGATGATTAGTGAAGTGACAAACATGAACCAACAGGATAAATGATTTCCACTCTGCACAACGCTGTTCTCCTCACTAGGTGTTTCAGATGTTCTGTATGTTCCTGGGAAGGAAATTGCTTTTTTATTGTCTGTCTTTCTGCCTCCCTGGGGATGGTGTTAACAAACCGACTGAAGTCTGTGACTTGAAAGTCTTCAGCTTTTCTTCTATATATAGCCTTTCCTCACTTAGGGAAAATCTTTTTTGTCCACTTTACATATATATAAAAAGGCTTACTTATATTCAGTCACATGCTGTTTGTATAAAAAATGTTTTCAACTCAAAAAAATGCTAGACCAAGGCAAGTTTCAAACCAAATGAATTCAAGTAGATAGCTGTAAAACTTCTTCAGCAACAGAACTACTGTGAGCTTTATGATCTCATATGTATTTTTATCACTTTATCATGGTAAAGAAGCCACATTGCTTTAAAAGCAAGCTAAGTACTTATTTAAAGATTTGTTTTCAATCTCTTTAATGGCATATGAGCAGAGTTTGTATTTTAGTCAATGATGAAGTGACTAAGCATAGGTCTTAACTGTCCCTAAAATAATCCCCATTAAGTGTAACTACTGCTTTAATGCCTGTAAAAGAGAGGGAAGTGAAGTATTCCAGAATTGGTTGTTTAACATAATGGCACACACGCTATCTGAATTCCATCAGACGAGGCTACGAGGAAAAACGAATTATAAATATAGAAAAGCTTCTTCAGTGACAAGTACATAATTATTTTTTAAACAGCCTCTCACAGTCTGCATGGGTTATTTGGTATGCCTAGTCATGCTTTATTTCGGTGCTCAGCCAGAGGTATTTCACGTGCACGCTTCTGCTTGTCATTGACTGCAGTAACTTCAAGGAAATTAAATTCTGTTATATGAAAATATGGAAAACATTGAATAATCTCTCCCCCACCATCGCCCCAAATTCTCTTCCTACACGTCACTTGTCTCTTCAGTACTACTTGGCTGTTGCTAAGGCACCGCTTCCCTGGTGAAGTTCTGGAAGGTAAACACACAGAGCTCTGAGCAGTGCAGGAGCAACTGCTCCCCATCCTCCCGGTGTGATGGGCAAGTGCAGACAGCTCTGGGGAACCTGACAGAGATTCTGGCTGCAGGATCGTGCAGTGGGAGATTGTCCTGCTGCACTCCAGCGGGGAAGGGCAGAGCTGTGCTCTCCCTGTCTGCTGGGCAGGACTGTGTCCCTCCCGTGTCCCTCCCATGTCCTGGCGGGTCACACGCGGGGCTGCTGCTGGCCAAGGATGTGCCAGGTGGGCTGGGCAGTCAGCAATCCGGAGATGCTGTGGTGGGAAATGGGGACCCTGTTTCTGGGAACCTTGCTTCTCTTCCCCAGTGATGGAAGATGAAACCTGAGTGTCAGGGTGGCTGCTGACCACCCAAAGGGCAGAATGGGCCCAATTTTAGTTTGATCCACCTCAGGCCAGTCAGCAGCAGGGTGGATGTAGATGTTGTGCTGGTGTTCTGCTGAGTCTGTACCTACTTGGCAATTCCTGTGCTTCAGCCCTTTCCCTGAAGCCTCCCTCAGTGCATTTCTCTGCTCTCATCCTTGTCTCATTGGCATTGAAAGAGACATTCTTGTCCCAAGTGAAGAAGAGTTTAGTTTACAGAAGCATCTTTTGCCTTCACTGCTTTTTCACAGCTTTTTAAAGCTTCTGATTGCTTTCTAGAGGCAATTTCTGTGAATTCTCTTCCAATTTTTTTTAATGAAAGTATATTGTCACTTCTTAATAAATATATATGTGTAACCTCATATGAGGGAGATCTGCATGCTGTGATTCAACACAATACTGTGCAAAATGGCAAGGCTCTGGTTTCCTTTATTCCTTGTAGTTAAGCTGTATCACAAGAAAACAGTGTCCTCCTCTGACCTCCTCTGATCAGTGACAGTCACAGAGTGTTGTGTCTGGTGACAGATGCAATTCTCCCCTGGATCTGCTATTCAAGCCCAATGATTTGAACTTATAGGGGTGAGGATATACTGTTTCTTCAAGGAGTTGTTTGTTCAGGAATGCATTCTGGAAACAGCTGGGAAGCTCTTGTTATCTGTGAAGATGCTATTGTGTTCTCATATTGCACCTACCTGTTTCAGTATTTCAAAATCAAATTAACTTTCCTGATCCCACTTGCAAGCCCACTGTCTGTATTTTTTGTTTGCCAGAGGAGACAGGTTAGTTCCTGTTTCTAGAACCTTTCATTACAATGCCAAGCTGGTATCTTACTTCCATCAATTTCCCTTTTCTTGAAATATAACCTAACAGCATTTACTCCCTTTTTTTAGTGGTAGAAATCATAACCCCAAGAGCATTTGAGAAGAAATGAGTTAAGGAAGAAGAATCAGATCAATACTGGAAGAATTGAGGCTTGAGGAGAACAGCATATTGGCTGGGGAAAGAGAAGTGAGAAATCAGTTAAAGGCGGGAAAGGTGTGGAGAATGAACAGAAACTGTTAGCATAAGATATGAGGATGGCTAGGAAAAGAGAGAATTTAAAAGCATTCTTGAGGATAGAAGATGGAGAATATAGCCAAAATCTGGGTACCTGCCTTCCTGCAAGAGCCTTAGCCTCTGGTGGCAGTCAAAGAGAGGGTGCAAGGAGACTTTAGACCTTCCTTGCCTGTGCCTTTTCTCAAAGCAGGAGTTTCCCTGTCCTCCCAGGGTGCAGTGACCTCTCCTGATGGAGTGGAAACATCCATTTATACCAGCACAAGTACAAGGCAACGTAACACTGAAAGTGGCTATTTTCTGGCTGTCCCCAACGAGGCTTTAAACACCTAGTGCAGAGTAAAAACAAGTTCAAGAGCAAGTAGTGCAGAAGTCAAAAATACCAACTAGCCAGGAGCTCTAGCTCACAGTTTGGCTTCAGAACACAGGAGATATCCTGGTCTGGAGGATGAAGGGATGCCAGCTGATTAACAGCTAAGTACTGGGACTGCTCAAAGCCCTCCGGCATCTGATTTAATCCAAACTCCGAAGTTAAATCACGGAATTGTGGAAAACACTGGTATTCATCTGTCCTTAAGACAATTTGTTCTTGGCTTTCCATCAGTTCTGTATGATTTCTGTAAGGGGAAGTGCTCTACAGAGAAATGCCAGTGGTGACTGTTTTGGATGAGTGTACAGGTCTGGGGGTTTTCAGTGGTTGTTTTCTGTTAAATTCTCTTGTTGCTTTTGTGTTCAGTTGTGGGGTTTTGTTTTGGGGGAGAGGAATGGACAGGGCTGCAGGCAAGAGTAAACTCTCAGCTCTATCTGCCCCAAGGATGCAAAGTGTTACATCCTTCCTTCTTATGCAGGATAATCTGATACTGACCTTTAAGAACTGGTATAGAAATAGACTCTTAAAAACAAATGCAGGTAAGAGAGAAGGCAGAGAAGCCTCAGCTGAGGTCAGGCTATTTCATACAACAGAAGCTAATTTCTGATACAGGTGAGGTTTAATAACTGAAGAGAAACTTCCTCTCTGAGTTATATAGACCCTGGTGTAAGAGCACCAGTTAGTCCAACGGGGTAAGAAGGGGACATGTTGGCACTGTACAAAGTTTGTGCAAGTGGTTTTTACAAATACTTAGGCTTTTTATCCCATTCTTAAACCAGTAATTCCAGTCAATATTTTTCCTCACCAATTCTTTATCACTTTCTAATTAATCCAGTAGCTGTGCATCATAATGACTGTACTGATTACTTTTGTATCTACTAGTAAACATTATTCCTAACCATGGAGATGATTAATAATGTATAAAAATAGTGAGGCACCAGCTATAACTTGCTTTGAAGTGAACATGAAGGTCATTCTTGATACCTTTAGCCTACTTCCGTCTCACTTCTGGGAGCTAGAGGGAAATGATGCACAAAACACAAAGCTAAAATTAAATGCAAGTAAACAAAAGCTACAGACGTTCACCTGGCATAACACTATATGGCAGAGAGCTTTTGTTGAAAAAAAATATCTGAAAGATGGTTATCTTAATTAAAAAAAAAAATAAATACCCCCAACTTTGAAAAGTCTCAGAAACTTGTATTTGTTTGATCTGCATCTGTCAGTGATTTGACCATGTAAACTATAGGCTCTAAAAGTAAATGGAAAACTATTTGGAAGGGAAACTAACACAGTAATAGTGTTAATACATTTCTTCAAAGAGAAAGAAAGAATTTAGTCTTTCCTACAACACAAACTGCTTGGATAAACAAAGTTAATGCCAGGAATAAGATGGTGATAAGTGAGGTATTATGCTAACTTTTAGTGTTTCAGAAGATTACCTTTCGTATTAAACTAGCATTAGTAAGAAGAACTAAGAGAATGTCTCCATGGTGAAGTGTTTGTTTCACAGATGGCATAATCTTTCTGCCCTATTTGGTGTTATATCAACAGATGTCAGCCAAAATCTACACCTGTACAGAGGGACTGGTCAGTCTGTTCCTCTGCAGGAAGGCTGAACAGAGCCAACTGCTAAAACTTGACAAAAACCAGCATCTGTACCAAGGAGGGATTAGTGATCATTGAAAACACATCAAAGTGACTCCTGCTCTTTCTCAGCCTTTTTTGTTAAAGATGTTTGCCATAAAGAGCAGAAAAACTCGCTGGCTACCAGCCCATGTCTGAGCTCAGCTTGGCTTCTCAAGATGATGTTTGAGGCTTGGGTACAAAGTTGTAGTTATTGCAGCAAGTCTCAGCCTCCCATGAATCTCCTCCAGCTGCACTTGTCAGCCCATGAAATGACCTCCCATAATGTAACTGGCAGAGAGACTTCTGCAGGCAAACAGCAAGTAACACACTTTTAATTGGGCAAGGCTCCAAACCCAGGTCTCAGCACAGGGAAGCTGCCCTGAGCGGGGTCCCCAGGCAGTCCAACAGCCTGGACAGCCTTGAGCAGGCATCAGAAGCCACAGTAAGAGTGAAGCACCTCTGCACCCTGCTCTGGCCACAGGGTCTCTGTCTGTAGATGAACCAGGACAGAACCTTTTGTCCATGCATTGTTCTGCCCTCTGCATCCAGGCTCAATTCTTTCCCACACTCCAAATGTTTAATTCATAGTGGCCACTGTCATCCTCTGTCTCATGCCAGGACATTTAGTGGGAGGCTATCTGGCATGGGCTGAAGCAGCGCCAGGAAGCGTATTAATAGATAAACAGTTTAGAGGATTGTGTCCCACTGCTTGGGCTCACAGCCAGGTCCTGCTTAGTTTACCAGATAAATCAGTGAGGTCTCTTAGAAAGTTACAGGGATCTCCTACCTTCCTGGGAGGGCCCGTCACCCTAAGGCTGATGCTGTGGGTAGAATGCAAGTGCCAAAGGTTCTCAGGCCAGGTCTTCAGGAAAACTCTACCTGACCTACTGTTGTCCTTTTTACCTGGGATTTATAGCTTGATGGTTGTTACCAGCTAAAAAAGGTGACTTACTCTTCCCACCATGACTTTTTAGTCTTTGCTGTAGAGAAGAAAGACTAAAAGATTTATTTCTTCAAAGGGGAGGTGTGAGTTTTTTGAGGCAGTGCACTCATTGCTTTGTACAGGTCATTCCCTAGTGCCAAAATATCACTTTTAATAGGACGCAGTCTTATCCCAAACCTTTGGCAAGGCAGACAGGAATGGCCAATAATTGCTGTGTGGCAGGAATTGCTTCATATTCCTATTTATGAATTTAATATGCCATCATAAATTCCTTGTCCATATCCACATATTAGAAAGAGTGGAGTTCCGTGACTGCTAGCAGCATCAAAATTTCAGGTGGGGGAACAGCTTGGTCATGATCTTGCACAAGCAGGTGAGTTTGGGCTTCCATCCAGTGCTTCATGAAGTTCATATTTCCACTTGATTTTAAGGACGGAACCCTGAACAAATCGACTTGTTCAACTAAACTATTGTTTGTCCAAGGGGTAGTCAGTTTGGCAAAAGTGGGATTATTTATTGTCTTTACTATCCTTACAGCATGGTTAGAATTTTTTCCCTTTAAAGTTTTTACTCTTCTTTTTTTTTCCCTGCTGGACAAGGCTCCCTAACTGACGGCTGCTGTGCTAATGAGGGCTCTGTATGCAAATCAGCAGCCCAGGTCATTGCTGGAGGGAACACTAAAAGAAAAAATTCATCCAGCCAGGCTCTTGGCTCCCATCCTTACCCTGGCTGCTGCTGCCTGCTCATCCCAAAGAACCTCTTGCCCACTCTCTTGGCAGAGAGACCTGGACCTGGGCTTGCCTCAGTTTGCAGTGTGGTCCAGAAAGCCCTGTAACAGTTTGGTGCATGGGTCCCATGGCATGTTAGTTCATGTCTGTTGTCTGTCCATCTTTTTTTAAATTAGCTTTGTTTTCCTTGGTATTCCAGGAGAAAGGGAAGGGAGAGCCCTTTATTAGACAGTTGCTAGAAAGAACTTCATAAAAATTCTTTGCTTTTTAAATATTTTTCTAGTTTTCATACCTAGAACATATTATCCACTACTTCTTCTGGCCTGTCTGAAGTCTAATAAATTATATTGTTTATCTGATTTGGAACTTTCTACGGAGAATCAAAACGAGGCTTTGGTAAACCAGACTCCTCGTCCTTCACACAAGTATTCCTTGGGGCAAAGGATTATTTTTCAAGTGGTGTGATACTGCCAAAGTTTAAACAACGCCTACTTGCACTACATATCACATAAGCATGTTACTGATGCCTCAAATAATAATTCTTAAATGTCTTCATTACGCTTTCTAATTCATTTTGTATATACAAGAATATATTAACTCTTGAATGGCATTTAACTCTGTAATAAAATATGTAACAGGCTTCAAAGATTAACATCACAAAACTACAGGCAGTTCACATAACATGATAAACAATTTTCAGAAAAAATTACTTGCTAAGCATTGCAAATCAAATAATACTACAGCTCTAGAAAAATTATTCATTTCCGTAGAGGTCGTTTTACACCAGCAAATAATGTTTAAATCTGCTGGGTTTTTTACTAAGTATATATTTATTGTCCAGGGCAATGCTCAGATAATTTATCAAATAATTCTAAATGCATTAACATTTTTGTGCTAAGAGTTCCGGAGTAAGATCTTAGCTCTGTTGAAGATGTTCTGAAGTCATAATCAGGCTCCCACTGCCCTCACGGGTACAAGCCTGATGATAAGGTTGTCTTCATTTTGTTATCCTTGCCATTACATAAAGTTGTAGGCTTCACACTGTCAATTCTTTAAAAAAACCCCAAACCCCCTGTCACCAGTTCAGAGCTCTACTTTGAGTACAAGCTGATCTTTCCTAGGCCAAACATCTCTTGACTTCTGTGGAAGGAAACCCAGAGAAGGGACCAGCAACAGTTTGTTCTTCACAGTATGTTAAACTTCATGAGGATCATCTGTATTGTTACAGAGACCATACAGGCATTTTAGCCTCTGGATATCATCTGTTACTAGTGTAGCATAACAGTTCTATTAAAACAAACATGAAAATCCATGTTGTGATTAGTGACTTGTACAAAGGCTTAAATCAATACACATAAAAGCTACATGGCCAAATTCCTGCCTGTTTCAGCCAGGGAACCTAGGACAAGGCACACCAAATGAAGGTCTCACACCTTTTTTCTCCTACATGCAGAATTTCCAAACCCACTGTGAAATCACTTCTGTTGGTGATGACCCGAATTTTTGTGAAATGTTACTCTGAAAGATGACATGGAGGATCATTCTTTCATGTGGCAGGATGACTGTGAAAGTGCTGAGGAAAAGGAGACCATTACTCTATTGAAAAGGACCTTTTAAAAACCCAACCTCTCAATAGGTGGACATTAAAAAATGAGAACAGTGTTCTATTTTAAGATTACCTGTTCAGTTCTCAAAAGCTCTTCTGTAGGACAAGAACAAGAATGTGACTAGTCACCTCTAGAGTAAAACTTGAAATTTCACTAGCTAGTAAGCATGTAACTTCTCTTCTTTTGCACCACAATATTTAATTGTTTCAGACTCATGAAGACCTGTTTAATGTTCTTAATAGGAGTCTGTCTCATGAGTAGCCTTTTTTGAAAACCAAAGCTTTTTGACCCTACAGACACCTCAAATGCAAACCAGTAATAGATGGGCGTGGGAGACTTGTGGGAGCCAAGGCTGCAGAGCTGAATGTTGTTAGAGGTGGGGAGGTTTTTGCTGTTTGTTTGCTTTAAAGTACAGCTAACATCTTGCACTGCTCACCTATAAGGAGCTTTTTGTTTGCACCGAAGGAATCTGAAGATGCTATTGTGACAACATGTTCGGAATAAATAGAGAAAAGATATTTCTGCCTCCTTTGAGACTGAAGTTTTAAGTGGGCTATTAAAGCAAATGAGGCTGCTGGGATGGTGGAGCAAGACTCCAGCTGGTTCCTGGAAGCCACGTGTGTGTGGCAGATGGTGGGGGGGCCCTAGGTAGCCTCCTGCACACCCATGTGAGTGCAGGAATGGCAGCGGTGCCGCTCCACTGGGACAGAACAAAAGGCTGGGAGAGTGCTGCAATCCCTGAAATGGGCTATGCTTTAAACATCTGAGTTGCATCAGCATCGTGGAGCCCTGGGGATGAAGCAGGCTGCACCACACTGGGCTCCAACAATCGGACAGCCTCAGAGTTTGAGCTGTGCCAGCTGAAGCCCGGGGAAGTGCGAGGACTGGTAATGAGGAGAGCAAGCTGAACACTGGGGCTGCTGACAATTTCAGTGCAAGGTTCCAGCCGAACTAAAATCAGTGTCCAAAATCAAACCATCACCAGGGCCTCACCCCAAATTTTCCTCCGAGGCACTGTGCTTGCCCTGTGAGCCGTGGGTCAGTGGGATCTGTGGGGTGTGCACCTCCCCAGCAAGGCTGATCCCACACGGCAGCCCCTCAGCTGCTGTGCCTGCAGCAGTGACTGACAGCCCGACTGCTGAACACCCACGTACAGAGAGGCTGCACTACACATATGGCAGAGAACAGAAAAAAGACCAAAGAGACCTAGCAAAAAAAATCTGTTTTTCAGAAGACGATGGGCGATACAAAGAGCAAGTAATTCTTTAGTGCAGAAAAAAAAATTGCAGCTGGGTAAGACAAAACATCCAAGTATTCTCTCTATTCCAATTTTATTCTACTGCACAGGCATCTGCCATGTATGGCCAAAATACCAGATTTTTCTTCTCTTAAATAGTACAAAAAAGGAATAGAAAAAGAGGAAAGGAGACTGATGAATATCAACTCTTGGCAGCTAGCAAGTGATGACATGAAAAGCAATTATGGCGATCTCTAAGGATGGTTCTTTTAAATTTATTTAAAAGAAAATCCTATTCAGAACAGGAGTAAATTTTTGGCAGGAGCTCTAGTATATTAATTTGTCTATAAATGTAATGTTTGCAATTTGCTCTTCATGCGTGGCTAGGAAGATTAGTTTGGATGAAAAATTACAGCTATTGGTGGTCCTTGCAAGTAAGCTCAGCCTAACAGAGCTCTGTGAATATAAGGAGCTTTGTGACCTGTTGCTGGTCTTCTTTAATTCTCTAGATCTTAAGTAAGAAAACACAAAGCAAGATATCAAGAGTAAATACCCCTTGTATTTAAAACTGAATTAGATTTAAGATTATGCTATAAAATGTTCTGCTGGGAGACTAGACAACACATTTATCTTATGACTTTCTACTGTTGTTTATCACTGCTGTATTAATAGGACAGGCGAATTATTTCACAAAATATTTGGTGCTTTTCTGCCTTTGTAGTTAGAATATTTTTTGGTGTTCAAATCTTTCTTTCTGGGGATGCAGGAGGGTGTTATCTGAGATGAAGTAGGTGTCCAAACTGGACTGGTTATGGTGGAAAGATTTTTCTTGAAGCTCTAATAACATGGTAACTTTCTACTTGGATTTATTATGATCACTGGGACTATTTCGGGCATGATTCCAATTGCACTCACTTGCATCTGATGCCAGTTAAATGGCTTCAGAGAAAGATGTCTATGACTTCCACTGTGGGAAGGTCAAACAGGTTCCTTCTGCACCTGGTGTCAGTGACAGCCCAGAGCATCTGTTACGTGCCAGCTGTGTCTGACACCCCTGCAGCCCAGTCCTGTGTGTGTGTGTGTGTGTGTGTGACACCCCTGCTGCCCAGTCCTGTCCATGTGTGTGTGACAGCCCTGCAGCCCAGTCCTCTGTGTGTGACAGCCCTGCAGCCCAGTCCAGTGTGTGTGACACCCTGCAGCCCGCTCCGCTGCGGGCAGGGTGACGCCAGCGCTGCCCCAAGGGTCGCACACCCAGAGGTGCGGCCGTGAGGTGACAGCGCATCCCTGTCCCACGTGCTGTGCTGGTGGAGCGAACCCACCTCTGTGCGCTTCACGCAAGTTTGCCGTCCCCGTTTTTACCGTGTGTGCAGGATAGCCTTTGACGACGGCACACCAACCATCATTTGTTTCGCGTAAGGCACAAGAACGTGAAGGTTTGGAAAGGGCAGGAGAGGTTTTTATTTTTTTTTCCTTCTGTCTCATCCAAGAACTATGTGGGTTGCAGCAACCAGACAGCATGGTTCCTGGTGACAAGTTGAGACTTGAAAACAAAAGCCCATCAGCCCGGGGACTCTGAAGGGGGGTCTCCCCTTCTGTACGAGCGCCAGGCGCGGTGGTCCTGGAGCGACAGCGGAATAGCCACCACCAACCCCCGAAAACTTTGCAGCCCCTGGGTATAACGCGTCAGCTTGAGCCAGCTCCGCGATTGAAGCCGCTGTCACGTCGCAGCCCTCGGGGGCAGCTCTCCCGCAGCCCGGGCACAGCGGAGCGGGGCCGCTCCCGAGCCGCGGGCTCCGTCCCGAGAGCCGCCGGAGCGGAGCGCTCGGCTCTGCCGCGGGAGCGGGGACGGCGCTGCCCTCAGCCCCGGAGCTGCCTCGGGGCACGGCGAGGGACCCGACAGCGGGAGCCGGCAGCGGGCACGGCAAGGGAGCCGGCAGCGGGCACGGCAAGGCACCCGAGCCCTTCCTCGGCGCGGTCGCCCCGACCCGGCTCCCGCCCGGCGCGCAGCCGCCGCTTACCTGCGGGCGAGACCAGCTCGCCTTCGCTGAGCTCGGCGGAGTCCGAGTCCATGGTGCGGGGGCCGGGGGGCAGCCGGGGCCGCCGCTGGCAGGAGGAGAGCCCGGCGCGGCGGAGAGCAGCCCGCTGCCTGCTCTGCGCTGGGGCCGCGCCACCACATGCGGCCACCGCGCCCAGCGCCATTGGCTGCGGGCGGAGCGGGGCGGGCGGTGCGCCGGGGGCGGGGGGAGCGGGGCCGGCCCGCTCTCTGCACGAGTCGGGGTGTGCGGACCCGCTCTCTGCACGAGTTGGGCTGTGCGGCCCCGCTCTCTGCACGAGTCGGGCTGCGCGGCCCCGCTCTTCGCACGAGTTGGGCTGTGCGGACCCGCTCTCTGCACGAGTTGGGCTGTACAGCCCCGCGGAAGCGCTGCCGAGCGCAGGAATACCGAAATGACGGTCCTGTGCACGGCCATCGCATCTCCCGTCCGTCTTCTCCATCACTCCTCTTGTGGACGTCTCCCGCGGGTTTCAGTCGCCTTGTCTCTTTTTGCCCGCTCTGTCTCCTTAATGATAAGTGTCCTCAAAAGTTAGGAGAGAGGAGGCCGATGGGGAAGTGCCGGTTCTTGTTTGGTGTTAGCGCCCAAAAGAATAATGAAGGTCTGAATTCTGGTGCTTCCTGATTGTATGTTTTTCTGCGGGAGACAGGGCAGTATCTGGTACGTGGCCATGTCATTAGATTGTTCTGAAGTGAAAAATTTATAAGTTAGATTCTGCAGGCTTTGCTTCTGGTCCTACAAGCTACTACAGTCATGAGCCATCCCTTAGTTCAGAGGGTTGAGGTCACTTGTTCAGCTCTGAGGTTAGGCAGATCTTTCCCTTTGATTTTATTTGTTTCTAGTTTTTCTTGCTGTTATAGACCAAAGGTGTCTTGGATTCTAGCACACACACACACACACACAAAAAAAACAAAAACAACAACTCAGGAAAGTGGTAGCAAAAAGTACTTTTCTAACTGGGAACCAAAGGCCATCCTAAAACAGGCCTTGGAGACCTGATGGATCCATGGATATGTCACATCCTAAAAGCCAGCCGGGGCCTTGAACACTTACCTGCAGCATACTGCAATCTCCAGCCAGAGGTTTATGCCTATAGCTGTAGACCACAGCTTCAGTCTGGAACTCTTTCCCCAAAAACCATACAACCTTGTTGCTGGAAAAAGCAATGTCTGGATGATGCTTTCAGGCTGCATATAGCAAATTATCTATTGCATCAGATCAAGCTTGACACTCTTGACAAGTGTGAAGACTTTTTCTTAACATAGAGTATGAGATTAAAAAAAAAAAATCTTTTAACTCAAAGGGCTTTGTCAAATTCTTTCCAGCGATGGCTTATTTTGTGCAATGCTGTAATACTGAAAATGAAGCCAGTTTGGCTTACGTTCTAAGGTTGCTTCCCTACCTTCAAACCAGGTTGCACCTGAAGAGAGAAAAGACCTCAAACTTTCTGACCCTGAAGTGCACACATTGCTATGGTCAGTTTAGACACAAAAACCTTTGACCTTGGGAGTGAAAAGTTAGTTCTCAAGTAATTTGGGGCATTACTGTCATAACCTGAGCCCATGCTGTTAAGACACTTATGGGTTTTATTCCATGAAAACAAATTCTGACTTTTGTTTGTAGATGTTTTCATTAAATTTAAAATGAAATTTTACATTAAATTCCAAACATTGCTGAATATAATCTCATAAATTATTATGTAAGGAAAAACATCTGAACCAAAGCGTTTCTAGGATTCTGTTGTGAAAAGCCAATGCAAAATTTGACTGCAGAATATGTGGGGAATCTACAGTCGTGATATAAACAACGTAGCAACAGAAACAACATAGCAACAGAAAAGTCCCAATATTAAGTTACAGAAATAATGCCAGATACCACACCAAGCATAGAATCTGAGAGCTGAAAAGATTTTAGTCTCTCATTCTCTTTTTGTTATTGTTGTTCTTGTTTGCATTTATGACTGTCAAAAGCAACCTAAACCACCTCCCTAATAAGAGCACAGTTTAGTAGGAAGAGCAAGTTTGTATTTGAGTACAATTAATTAATTTTGTAGACTAGACAGTCTACAAATTGCTAGAAACTAATGATAATTGCTAATCTGGACAAATTCTGACTATTTAATGTCAATGGCTGTAATCAGATAAGCAAAGGAACATGGTGGTTTTTTGAAGGGACGTGTCCAGCAGAAGCCCAGCTCCCCCAGTGGCAAAGGGGGCTGCCTCTACAGTGAATTTTGGGTCATGGATGGGGCTGATACAATGCAGCTATGAGTGTCCCTCCAAGGTGTGTTCGAGGCACTGGCCTTACCCTGTTTTCTGTGTGGGATTTTTTTTCTTTTCTGAGTGTATAGCCTTTGCTGTAATTGGAATTAAATCTTAAGCCGTTGAATAGTCCTACTTCTCTGCTGCTGGTCATAGTTTGGTTAGTAGAAGGAAAAGTTATTTTTCATGATCCTCTGAAAGATGGAAGTCTTAGCATGGATTACTTAAAAGGAAAACTCAAGCCCCACTTATTTTAATTCCTGTCAGTTTTTTTATCCTTGTATAGCCAGAGTAATAAATACAATGATGGAAATGGTATAACTTAATCAATATTGTATTGCATCATGCTTGCGATATATACATTGGGTATTCTCATTACTCTGCTGTAATTACTTGCTACTTGACAGTAAATTCTGCTTCAAGATTACTTTCCCTTTTTATTGCTGCTAACCGTAAAGCAGTTAGAAAAGTTTTCAGCTGTAACAGAATGAGCATATTGTTTCATTTCAAAACATATGGTTAGAATTCAGGGGTTTTTTTCCTCTCAATGTTCTCTGCCCAGCACAGTCCTGCACTTGGTTTAACACGTGACCTGGAAAATTCCATATGCTAAGAGCCTGAACTTTATAGTTTCCACACGTTACAATACTGGTGCAGAGAAAAGCACAAAAAGTTTATTAACAGCAATATATGCACTTATCTAGATGCCTGTTAAATGGAACTCCACATGGAGGTAGTTGGCATTTCATGATTTATTTTTGCATTTGGTACAAATAGTGTAATTACATTGTTATAAACTCAATCTCTGTGACTGTAGCTCTGCAACCGTTTTCTTTATTCATTCTTAAAGGTTGGGATGTTTAGAATCTGGAATGTTTTTTCTCAAGGCTCAATTGATATATTTGTCTATAAATCTCTACCAGTAGGATGTAGCAGGGGAGCTGATAACATTGGAACTGTCCCATGTAATCCCAGTTAAATGATGCTGCATCTCTGTGTTGCTCCTCCATTCACATTTTGGCTGCATCTGGTCTTGATCTTCATTCCATATGGAACTTAGCTGAAACCCTCCTCTGCCCACTCATTGTGTGAGTGCTGGAGATCTGCCTATGACAGCTTTTAGGACTCTTGCTTTTGCAGTGTTCTGTTGGCCAATCACGCTCACGTGTTCACACAAATGCAATTTTGTTGTATTCTAAATGCTTAGGTAGCCCAGCTACCATTCCATCCATGTTTTACGTTTATCTTTACAGGCCTGCTGTGAAATCAAGTAGTATTTTTCTTTTTTGGCGGGAAATGAGGTACTGAGAAGCTGTGATCTAAAGTCAAATGCGGAGCACAGACTTTCACCTGAATCCCATGAGCTGTACCTGAACTGCTCAGTTCTGCTGAATAAAAGGCTGGTAAGCTGCCTCTGGTTTGCTACTCAAGCTTTCCTTCTTGAAACTGAGCCTTCAAACCTATAATGGAAAACCATCTCTCCTTTTTTTTCCATTGTTACATCTAACAGAACACCCACCACCATCTTTGTGTTTGACTTGTCTCCTTTACACTGTCCAGACAGGTGGGTAGGATTGTATCCTCCTCTCAGTTCTAAATGTAAAAATGTAAGGTTATATTTTTTCCTCATAAATTATTTCTTTATTTAAATTCATCTACCCTAGGATGTACTGTTTCTAAACTTGTTGCCTGATATTTTGTTAGACTATTTATTTTATTATCTTTCATACTTGTGAAGGAAACTTTCAAGTCTGACCATTTATGCCACTCTCTGGCAGTCGCGCTCTAGCCTAACAATACCAAGCACCATTGCCACTGAATGTATTAAAAAGAGCAGCATCTCCCACAGGCTGACATGCTCTTGAAATGTGCTGTAGCAGATTTTAGATTTTTTTCCCCAATTTCTTTGTGGTGTGTGTGTATTTCATGAAGAAAACTACCCTGTGCCATTACTGCCAGAACATGAATAATTGGTGTCAGTAGATTCTCTGTCAACAATTTTGTCGTGTTGGCAACTTAGACTCTTGCTGGTGTTTGGAAGCCAATCAGCATGCATTCCACAGATACATTTTTTGTGCATTGCTAGGAGATTTTCATTGCAATAATGCATCTATTGTAATCTGCAAGCAGTCTGATTTGATTTGGAGTTCAAATGATGAACAAGATGTCTCTGTTACTTTAATTCTTTCTCATGGGCCAGGAGATATTCAAAGATTGATATTTTTGTAACACAGGATGTAGGCACTGCTTGTACATCCTGTGTTGAGAGGATAAATATGGAAGAGTTTGGTATTTTCTGTTCCCTCCCTTTTTAAGTAACTGTAAGAGATGGAGAGCATCAGTTCTGAATACCCACCATAGCATGGACATATTTTTAGCCATTGGTCTTGCTGAATTATGTTCTGCCTTTGGTGCTGACTTCTTAAAGAAGAGCTGAGGAAGCAGTCACAGGCTGAGACTGCAGCTTGGTACTGCTGTGAACCTATGCTGGGACATTTGGAATACCAGATTTCCAGGCTGAGGCTGAGTTTTGGTCCTATCACCTCAATGCCTTGTAAGCTGCTCTCAGGAGACTTTAATTGCAAGTGAAATACAGTGAAAAAGCAAAGAAGTAACTTGTCCTATTTCCTCTTAGCTTGTAGAAACAAGACTCTCATGGGAGCTGAACAGCAAAAATGTTCGTGTACACTTTTGACCATGAGGATGTTGTTACTTTTCTGTTCAGTTTTAGTAGGATTTTACCTGTAGAATAAGGCTCTCTGTATTAAACTTTAAATTGGATTGCCTGGGCGTTTCATCATTTTCTACTCCTTTGGCGATGTTGGGTTTTATTTTCTTAGAGATACTTTACCATTCCTTTGTGTGAGATGGTGTTTTATCCTGTGCTTAGAAAGATATAACTCTTATAAGTTATAGATGAAACCTGTATATTGGCAAACTCTTGAATTCATAACCTTGCTTTCTAAGTGATTAAGGAAACGAAAGCTACTTTCCAAATTGAAAAGTTAACTCTGTTGCTGGGGAATTTTTTTTGAGGAATTTCTGAGTGGAAATTTTTTTGCTTAAACCATAATCCCCTTTTTTTTTTTTTTTTNTTTTAATGAGAAGGAATTTCTAAATATTTATTTATTATAAATTCATTATAAATATCAGGGCTTTAAAATAATTTTACTTGCTATTTTAAATTTCATTACAGATGGGATACTGATAGTAGTAAAGGCTAAAACTGATTAGCTGAAATAAATTTTTGCTTTCTCTGTTCTTGGGGTGGGAAAACAGATTTAAAAGAATTTTTCTCAAGGGAATCACTGAAATATGGGATAAACCAGGGGATTCATCATTCTGATGCTGTCTAGGGGAAGCAAGGGAACAGCTGCCAGTGTAAACCTTTTTCTTTTCTGTCATTTTCTTTGGGAATTATTTTTAATTCTTGTGGTGGTCACTGAAGTTATTTTAAAAATGTCACATTCCTTACTTTTCAGCTGTTATTGAGTTATGCCCTTCAATATAAGGGTTGATTATCCTATGGCTTCATTTAAGCCTTTGACCTTGCCTAATATGCAAATTGAACCCAGTTAAGCCAGCAGTGCCTTTTACTGAGCTGTGTTTCAGGATGCTTTGAGGCAGTTTTATGCTTCTAGTCTGGAAGATGGGTCATCCTTGTTTTCATCCCTGATTTCAAATTGTGTGTAGGAGGATTCTACAACTTCACCATACTCTGAGAAAGCAGGGAAAATTTTGTTGCTAGGAAACCATGGAGGACCTATACTGTACTGTCTTTCCAGAATGTGTATAGGTAGCATCAGTTATTTAATTAACTTTTCTAATCCTGTTCTTTATGCTAGCATCCACTTTTTTTATAGCCATGGTGTTTGTTACACGCTTCTGTATCCTAGAAAATACACTCTCTCTGTGGTTATTTCTGTATAGCTTTATCCTTCAACACACAAAACCCAACTTCCCCAGCGTTTCAAATTAGGTTGTGTTTGGAAAGCTGTTATTTATTCACATAACAATGATGCCTCTTCATGCTGATTTATTACGACAGGTAGGTCACACTTTCCCACAAAACACAAATGCTGAGATCCACAGAGTTGCACATCTTGTGTAGAACTATAATAAATTGGATATTATCAGGAAAAGTGTTAAAGTATTCAGTGTTTTGCAGCTGACTGGGTCTGGATGCTTCTTTACATTTGCTGCAGTGGCTCTGACTTCACAGCCATGAGAGGTACCTGCACACTGGCAAGGTGACAGAGTCCATGATGGGGATTTCAGCCCAGGAGTGGTACAGCTGTGACTGAAAGGGTGATGCAGCAGCTGGGATTGGTCTTGGGCTAGAGTTTCTGCTAAGAAGGGTAGCATCCTTTGAACTAAAGGGAATCATGATCTCTGAGAGACAATCAGAGAGGCAGGAATCAATATTTTGTGGGGCAATTCACTAGCATCCACAAATGGATCAGAATGCTCAAATGGCAGAATGTTAATATGCTCATTTGTGGTTTCTGTAGAGCTTGATGTGATTTTTGGAACAGCATGGAAACATCATCTTCATCTGACTGTGTGTGGGCATTACTTCATGACCATCTCTAATAGCATGGCAAAAAGCTCTCTGCTGCCTACCTATCTATAAATAACTAAATATCATCAACCCAGGAATAAAATTGCATTTTATGGGTAGTCTTGGGAACATGCAACATAGGCAATTAGATTACATGTAGTCCTACAACAATCCCACTAAAGGGAATGAAATTACTTAGAAACTTGCTGTCCAGGCCACTTTCAGGTGAATTATTTCTCTTGCACACATGGGGGGCCAGAGTACTCATAAATACAATATATGAAGGACTTCAAGTTGAAAAAGGCAAATTTGTCTTTAGATAAGATCTAGAGATTTTATAGTTTATAACTAAATTTTTGGATTGTAGATTTTGGGTCCTTTTTGGAGCTAAGACAAAAGACAATCTTCTTTTAATATGGCTGGGATCAGTACTGTGGAATTTGTCTGCCTAATAATACCTACTCAACAATTTTATGTGAATTTTTCTTATTTCCAGCATAGAACCACAGAATCATTAAGGTTGGAAAAGTCCTCCAAGATTGAGTCCAACCTTTGGTCAAGCATCACGTTACAACTGGGGCTTGGCACTGAAGTGCCACATCCAGCTGTTTCCCTACTGCTACAACTGTTTGTGTGAGCAGTCATGGTTACTGTTGTGCTCCTTCAGGAAAAAGAAATACTAATCTGAAGGAAGGAAAAAATACCTTGAATTTTGGACTTTCATCACTGCTCCATGTCAAGGACCTAGAACAGAGAGTGAAAGTTTGGGACAGAGCTGCTGTGGGGAGACTTAACATTGAAATGCCTGAAGTCTCAGATGGTTTTTACTGCATGATGGTCTCCCTTTGCTCTTCCGGTGCTTTATTTGCCAAAGATGTGCAGAGAAAAGTAGCTGGAAAAAAAATTATGCAATGCGTAGTGAGGTAGTGCTGCATTTAACTGATGTAATGTGTATGGCTGCCAATCAGGCTGTAAAATACTTGGGATCACAGGATAGCCCAGGCTGGAAGGCATCTCGAGGCATTGGCCAGTCAGACGTTCATTTCAGAGGGTACAACGCCACTCTGCAGGACATCTTCCCTCCTGATTTGTTATGCATCTGTAAAATACATGTAAAAATTAAAGAATTAAACAAAAAACTGGAGGCAGAAGAGAATCAGACCCATTATCTGAATGCAGTTTAGAGCCAAAGATAACCCAGCCATTCCTATAACAACTGTTTCTACCCAGGCTTTTGTCATGTTAAAATTACAATGTCTGGTGTATTTGAAAAGAATGCCAAGTAAAGATTGAGTCATGAGGGAGGCTGAGCATTTCCCATCTTCAGACAAGCAGGTGGAAGTGGAGGCTCAGCATCTCCCAGGAAGCACTGAGCACCATGAAGGATTGGAGAGTGACAGGGAAACTGAGTGCTGGTGTGAAGGGTGCTGGAGTGGGAGGATCAGATCAGCAGCACGTGGTGCAAAACCTGAGGAGGAGACAGCACTAGGTGTTTTGGAATGTGAGAATCCAAACCCTCTCTGTGCATGGCTGAGAGGCCCAGTTCCTTCCTGAGAGCCAAAGTGAGGGAACAGATCAGCGATGGTGTCCATGGGTGGGTTGTGTAACACCACTCAGCTCCCCATCAACAGCTCCAGGGAGCGGCTGAGTCACTGCAGAGACTCATCATGACAGCACAAGCCCAAGGGCAGATCAGTGGCTGCAGCAGGTGTTAGAATAAGAGTCTGAAGAAGCACAGAAAGTCATCCCAAAGTCAGTGAACCGAAATGCTGCAGGAGATCATCAGGGTACTGAAGCAAGCCTGCTCCTTCCTTAGATTAAAGAGTTTCCCACTATTTTGAGGGACAATTAACCCTGATTGAACCCCATAACTGACAAGAAATCATGCCCAGCAAACAGCAGTCTGACTAAATGAGACCACATAACCCTAAACAAAACTTTCAGAGCCTCATTAGAGCCAGCCAGGTGCGATGAACTTATAAGTCTACTGAGAATTTAGAGAGAAGGATCTAAAGTAGTAGCTGATATAATTCTGGAGATAAAAATATCTGGGATAAAATTGAGCCTGGGTACTCATGATTTTACTGAAGGCAGCATTTGTTCTAATATGTTCTAGGGATTTAAGAGGTCTGATAAGCAAATTTTAGCACTGAAGGAGGCAAGGAGCCTGTACTGTTTCTGTCATCTCAGAGTATCATACAATAGGAATGAGGACCGAGTCAAATATCCACAGCTGGGATACAGTTGCAGCTAAATTTTGATATAAAGTACTGGAACTGTTAGCAGAGGAAATACTTAGTTAACTGATTATGTAACTTGTAAATTTTTTTTAAAGCTATGCATAGATTTAGGAGATAGAAATGAAAATAAATAGAAGTAGTACAAGGATGTCTACAACTATCACTACAAAGCATCCAGTACCACACTGACTGCTAGCCAAAGCTGCTTTGGGATAACTACCTCAGTTTCAGAAATGGCCTTTAATTGTTTAAAGTGAGATGCTGTTGGTGTTGAAAAACACTATATGAAAAGGCAATTTACACAGCACTGGGCAAAGCATACGTGGGTTGGATTTAAGCAGTCCATTTTTGTAACCCTCTAATGTGCTATGATAAGATGAATCCTGAAATACCTTGTATTATGACTCATCTGATATTAACATGTGTCAGTGTTCATAAACATTGCTGTTCATCTTCTGTGTGTGTGTGCATGTGTAAGAGGTGTAGGTGGAAGCTGAAGTTTTAGTTGTGATGACTCAGCCTTTATTCACTGTTTCTCTTATTTTTGATTTATGAAGAAATTCTCTTCTTTCCTGTGCACTTAGATGGGTGAGGTTCAAGGGCTCAGAGAGGAATGTAACATAGTCATTTCCTGGAATAATCCTGAAATTTTTATGTCTCAGATATTTGACTGCTAAAAATTCAATCTCCTGTCTCGGGCAGAGATCTGGATTTTTGGCCTTCATTTCTTCACTTCCTTTCTTTGTGACCCACTTGAGTTAATGGAGAAATTTCACCTACCCTCTTCTCTGTTGGATTCTATACGTTACTGCTAAAGTGATTTTGTGGGTAAAGATTTTTAAGAGAAACATGCCCTTTATGAATCTCATATTCTCAAAGTAATCGTTCTCTTTTTGTTATCTTGCCAAACTATTTGATAAGCAGTGATCAATTAGAACACAATGAAGAATGTTTATGCAAAAATTAAGCAAAGAAAATTTTGGTGGCGATTTAGGTCTTGGTCGGTAAAGAAATGAAATAGTCTGTTCAACTTTCCACAGTGCTGGGGTTTTCTTGTTTGTTTTGGTTTTAAATGACAGTTTGTATATTATAACTATTGTGTTTTGTGATTTACATAAGGGATCAGGTGATCAAATCTCCTTGAACAAAGCATGGAAAGGGTGGCTTGCCTGGTGTCGGCTCGCAGCCGGGGCAGGGCGGTGCCGGTGCCGGGAGCGCTGCGCTCGGTGCCGCGGGCAGATGGAGGGGCCGGACCGGCTGCTGTGAGCCCTGCTCGCCCGGCCGTGCCCGCAGGCACCTCGGACTGCAGGAACGCTGCTGCGCTTTCCATGCTCCGTGTTTCTACAAAGCAAGAGCCCGTGCTCCAAAAGATGGACCCTATTATAATTATTTACGCTATCTTTTCTTCGCATCTATGATTTGCTCAATCTGTGGCTTGTAAACCTTTGTGGATGGTGATGACATGTAGAAATCAGGTGATCATTACAAAGCCAGAACATATATACATGTATTGGGTGGGGGGGGGTTGAATATATTTCCTTTTAGCATCATGAAAACTCAAAGGTCCATAACAGAAACAGGCCTGCCAGTCTCGCTATGTTGCAATGATGTGTTAATGATAGGTTATGAGGCTGCAGGAGCATTATCAGTACATAAAAATACATGGTAGTTGCAGTTCTCCTATGACTGAGTGCAAATGTTGCTCTGGAACTTCTCAAAAACCTTGTTGCATCTGTTCAAATGGATGTAATATTGTTGACACAGTAATCCCTTTGTTTAGGGCAGGTTCAAACCGAGACTTTCTCTTTTACCTTTATTTTGTTACCTGTTACCCCTTGGATGGCTAAAGCCATTTCAATACAGAACTGATGGAAGCTGTGGCAGCCTAGGGAGTCACAGGAGCAGAAAGGAAGGAGGCAGTTGTGCTAGGTAGGGGGCGTTGGTATGGTATCACATATTCTCTGCCAAGTTCTACTTCGTTCTGATCCCCTGCACTTCAGGGAATAGGGGCACCAGCAACAGAAGCAAGCTGTTTGTGTTCCCCCCCAAGTTTTCCCCTTGTCTATTCCTCAATGGGTTTGCTGGACCATCTCCCTCTGTTTCTTTTTACTGGTCAGCCAACACAGCATGACTTTTCCCCGGCTGCCTACCATCTGCCTTCTCCCTTCTCCTTTTGTTTCTCTTTAAAAGCTCACTCCTGTGAGGCACTGAGAGTCTGCCATGAAATCCCAAACAGTCGTGTTTCCTGCTGATGTTTAGGAAAAATCATTGCTGGCCATCAGTTTAGAGAGTTCAGCATCTCGAGAGAAGGGCCAGTGACTCGTAAAGCCAGCAATGGCAGCTCTGCTTGAGCCGTGTCTCTCATAGCTGTGTAATGATGTCCTAATGAATATTTATCATTATTTGTGATACCCTATTTTCAGCAGTTGTGCATTATAGCAGCAGCTGACAAAATGTTCGTTTTGGTTTGTGATGAAATTGTCTCTGTTTTAGCTGCTTATTATGGTGGAGATGTCACTCCCCTACCATTGTGCCTGCCATTATAACCCAGCTGGATTATTGGCAGGCTGCCAAGGTTAAAGGCATATCTATCTGAGAAGTTTCTTGTCAGGATGAGGGTCTCTGAGTGGAGATGTTAACTCTTTGTACTGTGTATTTATCTTGTAGTAATGGGGGTTTTGGGTGTTTTTTTAGCATAAAAGAAGACTTCCAAAACTTCCCAAGCTTTTAAGTGGCAACCACTAAAATTAAACTCCTTCAGTAAGAAGCAACGCAGAAGTGTTCACTGATAAAGTAAATTAAATTGAGTTAGGCTCCTATCAATTTTGTCAGTTGAAGTTGTCAATATTGTAAGTATCACAGTAGGGAATCCTTGCTGGGTGTGTGCTGCAAGAAAGCTGTGTGTGCTGTTTGGTAAAGTGGAAGTAGGGAGTGATTTATTTTGAACAATAACCAAGCCCTTGGCTCATGTGTCAGGCATTGTACATCCTTTCCTGTACCCTTATTGTTAGGCCAACACAGAAATCCCGAGACTGATTCCTGTAACATGGACAAGGCATGTGGATGGGATTTTTGTGCACGTGTTCTTTCTTTCACTGCACAAGCAAGCTGACACAGAAGCTTGGTATCTGAGTAATCCAAAGAAAGCTGGTTTGGAAGCCAGGACCTTTATTTTCTTTCCTGCCCAAGTCCACTGACCCGATGGTCCAAGTGATGCATTAATAATAAACCCTGAACCTATTTAAAGTGGCACACAGCCTCGGGTTTCAGCTACCATGCAATTATTCCAGATCTCATCAGTGAAAATCATTTATAATTTTACAATTGCATTTAGGAATCTGGTCCAAATGTTCTAAGTGTTTTTTGATTGTTTTCCCAGATTCAAGTCTTAGAACAACCGATGTTGGTCTGGAAAGCTTTTTACACTGTCCTTTTTTTTAGCCATGAAACCAACATGGAAATGTTCATTAGGCTGAAGACAAACTTTTGCCAACAGAGAGAACAGTTTTAAATAAACAGTATTTTGGGATTTTTGTTTCCCTTTTCTCAAATAATGCTGCAGTCCTGAGGATGCTTAGTTTAGGCAAATGACTGTTTTTGATAAAAAGTAACTTTATTAAAAACTGACATCCAGCTCTAACTTAATGCTGTATGATGGATTAAACAATAAGGTTGTCTTTGCACTGTTAATTTTGAAGAGTCAGACAAATTTGGGCTTAGTCTTAATTATATAAACTGAAGTTTCTTTACATTGGAGTGGAAAAGGAATCTGGATGATTGAGTCTCCCTTTGGGAAATCTCCCTTCCACTGAAAATTGATGACAAATGGGTCTGATTTTGCTGTAGAAAAGTGGACTGTGGTTATGTTTTCACTCCTAAAAAGAATCTGGAGTGATTTGGAGCTGCATTGTTCACAAATTCCAAGGACTTAGCAGTGGAAAATATCTCCTCTTTGTACGGTATAGCACAGACCATTAAGTAATAGGTTTGTCATGCACTGCATATCACACCACATCTGGTTTCTCCTTACATCCTCAACTTGGAAATGGATGTTCAGCTGTTACCATAATGTGAGAGCTGTGCTGGCATTTTAATTTTTAAAAAGCACATTCTAGAATTCTTAAGTTAAAGCAGGAGCATCCTGTCAAAATTGTTGTCAGAGTTGTAATTGAGTGTAGAAAGTGTTAATAATATAACACAGCACACAAGAACAGATGTCCCATGGCAAAGTTGAGATAAAATTGGAAGAAATTAACACCCAGTTTGTTAATGCACAGCAGTGGAAACTTTGTTCTGCATATAGGGGTTCAAGCTTGGATGCATACAACCCCTCCCCTTCATTATTGAACAAAGAGGAAAATAGGAACACAATAAAAATAGAAACTGATAAAAAAAGCTTGATCAATGCATTCATTTTTATCCTGTAGCAGAATTTCATTTGCTGATCCATTTTCTTTGCATAATTAGCAGTGACTTGACCTCACCTTTAATCTCTGAAGCATAACTCTTATTTGTATAAATTCTGTCTATAAAAGGCATGCAACTTTATCCCAGGTCCAGAACATTGTTATTTTGATCTTTTCCTGAACCATCATGTCATGAAATTTTTACCTGTATGAGGCAGTTTGAATTCAACAAACTTGGAAATTTGAGGTGTTTAGATAAATGATTTCAGATTTGGCTTCCCAAGTTTAAAGGGGAGATAAAGAAATACTGTGACTAAAGTTCACAGTATCCACCTTTTGAAAAACCGTATGTGAATGTTACATGTGGTAACTTTGTAAATTTACAGGTTTTTATCTTCTTCACAGTTCAGAAATCTGTATACATATTTAATAGCCAAATCTCATCTTCCTTATTCAATATTGAACTCTTGGGTCAGCAATGTCTCTGGACAATGCTTAAGAGAAGATGCCACAATCAGCCCTTTTTTATGTGGAGAGCTTTGATAACTTTTCTTGTGGTTTTGATTTGTTTTGTGGTTTCATTTTGTTTTGTGTTTTTATACTGTCTATTATTCTGAAGAGATGATGAGCCGGTGACCACTTACAGGTGAGGACTGTCTGAAATGCAGGAGAACTTTCTCACATAGGTGCTATTAAATCACATGAATGGACCAGATATATATTGCTGAATTATTCCCAACTCAGCAAGCATTTTACTGCCCAGTAAGGACTGACAGTTGAATTATTATTTTTGACTTCTTTATCAGAATGGTTGTTGAATATCATTCTTTTTTAAAACTTAGAGAGGCAAGGAAAGGTGATCAGTAAACATATTTACTTTTGACAGTCCAGGATATCAGAATTTTCTGTTTGGATTCACAGTTTATGGATTGTCTGACTGTGTTGGTCTGAGAAGCTTTTCCACTAGGTTGGTAGATGGGAAGGTGCTGTGGTGACTGTATCATGATGACTGACCAGCAAGGCATTAGGATTATTCAGAATGGAAAATACAGCTTTTACTACCCTTTAAAAAAAAATATATATTTTAGAAAGATTTCCACCTTTTAACAAGGTTTTTTAGAGTTTTACCCTGCTGTCTCTCAAAAATTGATTCTTTTTGTGAGTGCCAAGAATTAGCTATTGTTTGTTTACATCCAGAAAGCAATAGATCAATTTAATCAATCAATTTAATTCTATGCCTCTGTTTTTCTGTTTCGGATAAAATTCAATTATCAAAAGATGCAATACTCTTTTACAGTAGTTGTATTAATTAGACTTTCTTCAGAATGTAATCATCCTGAGTACTTCCGTGCTTTCAGTTTGACAGTTCTCTAGAGTCATGCAGAGATTGTGGCAGTATGTCAGCATCATTTTGCATGTTTTACATTGTCACAGGAAGTTTCAAATTTTACCTTTTCAGTACTTTAGTAATTTCACTGGAAAAACAAAAATTCCCCATTATTGAAACTCTCTTTGACTGCAGGGCAAAAATACTTCAATATCCTGACAGAAATACATGGACAGGTGATAGAGAGAAACTCTTGCTGGCTGTACATGTGTTTCAGCAGGATTTTCTGTAGTCTAATCAATCAGTTTTGTGTATTTAACTGGTCTTGTCAACCCGTTTGTACAGAATTTTACATCCAGTTTGAGTCTGAGATTTATGCGAAGTGTAATTTATCTCACATGCTGCTGTGGTGGGACAAGTGTCTGAGGTTTGATGTGAGACAGAAGAGTTTTGAGCTGTCAAACAGCAGCTTTGTTGAAAAGCAGGAGGAAGGAGTAGTTTGTGAAAACTCATGAAGAGACAGACCAGAACCAGGCAGTCAGAAGGTTTTTACTTTGGGGTTTTTTTGTCATAATTTCAATAGGGTTAATAAAAGCTCTCTTTAATTTGAATAAATAACCTTTCCCAGTTGCTGTGTTGATACAGTGTGTCTGAGTGCCAGATGACTTTGGGACCTGTATACCATGTCCCATATAGTACCTAAGTCTAAAGATTGAAGTGTCTGAGCAGCAAACGGGAGAACTTGGATAAGAGGGGAGAGAGAGAAAACACTCCCTGAGATTTCCTAGTGCTGTTAAAAGCCAGGCATTGTCTGCCTGCCCTGAACAAAGGGCAGCTAGAGACCCTCAGGTTTCTGTGTGAGGATATGAGTTAAATAGGAAAAGGTCCTGGTTTCTGAGATTGGAGATAGGGAAGACAGAGAACCTCACACTTTCATGTAGAAAGGCAAGGACACTCCTCTAAGACCTTTTCATAGCAAAAAATGTAAGCTGCTACTTGGTTCCATCACAGTGGACAGCTGAAGAATCAATCTCATTTGATTTAGACAGCATTTCTGCTTTGTTTTTTACTATTGACTGGCACGGTGGAGGTGTTAAAATTTTAGAATAAAGCCATACTCTTTCCAAAGCATGTTATTAAAGCAGCATTGAGATTGGGCTGGCTTGTGAGGAGGGCCTGTGTGTCACTAGTGCTGTTCAGCTGCAGCAGAGGAGGAGGGGTGAGGTGGGAGAAGAAACTGGGGAGGTGGCAGCAGGAGGTGGGAACCAGAGTATAGTCTGAACAGACTCAGGCACCTGGGAATGGTTTGAAGGAGGCCAGAGCAGCCAGGCAGGGATTAGAAGAAAAGGAACTGCAAGGAACAATTTGCATGCAATTCCTTTCTCTTTGTGGCCAAAGTGATTCTCCAGAGTGGCCCCATCAGTTTGGACACAGGAGTGACCAGTGAGGCTGGGTGGACAGCAGGACTGTCCCTAGAGTGAGGAGATGTGTGGTCAGCTGAATCCTGGCAAGAGAGGACTGGTGTGGAAAGTCAGAGGTAAACAGCACTGAAGGTGTTGAGATGACAGATTTGTACATGGGGATCTTAGGCAATGAAGAGGAAGAGTGATGTGGTCAAATCACCAGGTAGCTGCCTATGGGGCCAAACTGAGATCTTTTTTCCCTGCATTGGCTGTAACTAACCTATTTTGTTGATGTTTTGTGGTTTCCTGGCAAGGGGATGTGTTTCTCTTTGGCTATGGTCTGTGTAATCCTTGCTAGAGCGCTCCTGGGCATCCTACTTAGCTGACACTGTATTGTCATGTATTTGTGTGAGCTGCACAGCTGGGAATACTGGGCATAAATCACTGCTGGATCAGTGCTCGTTTTGTGTGTGACACTGGCAGCCAGAGGAGGTTCAGCTGTGCCCAGGGCAAGGGCTGTGGTGTGGCTGGAGCAGAAACGCAGTGAGGGAGAAGGAGCAGGAATGTTGCCAGCCCACCCTGCCTTGTGAGCTCTCCTGGAGGCTCTGATGGATCCTGTGCCCGATGCTGGCTTGGGGCCAAATCACCCATCCTGAGACTGGGCATCTGACACAGAATTTACACTTTCTCGGCATCTTGAAAGCATGTGTGCTCTGAGGACAAAGGCAGCTTCACTGTAAACATGGCCCAGCCATCGTTTTGAATGGGAACAGAGCACCTTCAGGATGAATTGCCTTCTGCTGCTCCATTGAGGTGCTTGGTGAGTGTTTCAAAGCTGAACCTCTGCCATGATTAGTACCTTTGCACATAGATCATGCCCTGTGCCCTGTCAGCAGGGCTGCTGGAGGGCTGCCAGGAGTGCCAGCCTCCCCTCACAGGGTGTGGCTCTTCCGCCTGGAATTCCTCAACTTCCAGCTTGGTGCTTGGAGTGCTGAGGCTCAAGCATGACTGCATTTGAGTGCTCTGAGATGGCCTCTGACGTTCAGACGCACATCCTAGTGTATTTATCCCCATAGTATGTGGTCCCATGGCTTTCTGGAAATGGAGCTGTTAGCATTTCCCAAACCTGGGAACATCTAAGCACACAAGGCACGTCGGAGAGCACAGGCTCTCATCCAGCTCTCCCTGTAGTCATGCTAAAATAACTCATTAGTATTTCTTTCATCCCAAAGTTTTGAAAGAAGATGCAATTAGTTTAGGAGGACTGTGACTGTGCTACCTGGTATGAGGGAGGGATGGAGAGACACGAGGGAGGGATTGCTTCCTGCTGGTGTTTTGTCAGCGCCAGGACAGCCTGCAGGAGCTGACAGGTTTGGGCAGGAGAAGAAGAGCTCAGAGATAAGAAGGAGCAGTGACAGCCAACCTCCTCTCAGCAATCAAGCAGAGAAGCAGTGACNCTGGTGGGACATTGCTCAGCCTTTACAAGCAGCATTTGGCAGTGCAGCAGATGTCTGCAATCTGAGATGATGTTTCTCCACTCTTCCCTCACCCTGTCACTCATCATTCTTCTTATTTTTATAAAACATACAGAGCTTGAGCTAAAGTTTGCAAAAGGGAAATCTCCTTGTGCCTTCAGTGGGTGTGTGAAACCCCTCTTGCGATTTCCCGTTTTTTCTCAGTCTTGATTGCAAATCTTCATCTTCCACACAGACCTCTATGGCATGATTGGATAATCCTGAGGATTTTTTTTGTCATTACTGCTAGCAACAGTGATTTAGGATGAAATTATTGAACTTAACGTAGCCAGCAATACGAGACACTATGCACCTAAAGAGAAATTGAGATTCATTTAACTTTTCTTCCTTACAGAATGAAAAAGGGTCCTATATGTATTTTCTTGTGCACTGTGTCTGTGGTAAATATTGTCAGTTAATGTTACTTTTTCTCCTTTAAAATGAATGTGCCTATTTTTTCTTCAGAATCCATCTCAACACACAACTCCAAGTATGTTCTCCTCGTGGTTAGATTTATGGGTTTGAGTTTGTATAGCTGAACTATTTACAATAATAAATCTTGTCTCATGCATGCTGTACAGAAAGAAAAAAACCCAGACAAATCACCAAACAATCAAAAAAACCCAGACAAATCACCAAACAATCAAAAAAACCTGAGGTACAGCATGCATTATTACCCCATTTGAGAAATGCAAAATGTCTTGTTCTGTTTTCTTCCTGTTCCCTCTCACATATTATTCATCAAAGCATTTTAAACTTCATATAAAACATCTTTACCTGTTGAGTTGTCTGTGTCCACCTGGCTTGTATTTCAATTAGAATTTTAAGGAAGAGTAAAAACGCAGATTTTGAGTGTGGTGGTGGTTTTGGTTTTGTTTTCTTTGTATGCTCTTTCAAAATGCTCTTGGTGACCTTTCTTATTTGTACAACTCTAAATATCAAGTCAAAATTTTAAAGTTAGAAAACTGGTGATGAATAAAACGCACGATTAATTATGATTAAATACTTGAATTAAAGATTTGGACTTGGCATGAGTAAGGCCTCCTTTGGTTCAGGTACAGTTGTAGTTCCTTGAATATCTTCTTTTGAAGGCTGAAAACTGCAGAATTACAGGAAATGAGTAGAGAGTTGCATATGACTTGAATTCTAGGCATAAAAATATCAAGAAGGCATTTCACTGGTGTGAAGGAGAGGTCTGTAGGATGATGCACTTCTCTATCATGGATATGGTGAGAAAAGACTGCAGCAGAGTTGATTGAGAACAAAAGGCTTTCTTGCAAAAAGGAAATGTAGCATATCCTTAATAAAGGTACTGACAAAATCTCTTTTGGTTAAAATGGGAACAGGATAAAATCTGGTTAGGCTTTCATATTGCCTTTTAATTT
>VYZR01053164.1:2220-12457 GCA_013400675.1 Oxylabes madagascariensis | reverse complement strand
AAAAAAAAATCACTCCTAAATACTAATTAGAATGTATAGAATAGTAAAGATCTTGAAACTATCTTAATAAATAATGTTTTAGTCTGTGTCTGTTGTAGTTTAACCCCAGCTGGCAGCTCAACCGCACACAGCTGCTCACTCACTCTCCTGCAGCAGGATGGGGGAGAGAACAGAAGGGTGAAAGTGAGAAAATTCGTAGGTTGAGATAAAGACATTTTAATAGGGAAAGCAAAAGACTGCATGAACAAAACAAAAAAAGGATTTTTCCCACTACATTCCAGTGGCAGTCAGGTGTTCAGCTACTTCCCAAGGAAATCAGGGTCTTGGGAAGACAGACAACATAACTCTGAATGTCCCCCCTTCCTTCTCATTCCCCCAGCTTTTATGGCTGAGCATGACATCATAGAGTATGGGATATCTCTTTGGTCCTTTGGGATCAACTGTCCTGGCTGTGTCCCCTCCCAGCTTCTTGCCCACCCTAGCCTGCTCACTGATGGGGTAGCATCAGAAGCAGAGAAGGTCTTCAGGCTATACAAAACTGTTCAGTAATAGATAAAACATCCCTGTGTTATCAGCAGTCTTTTGGTCATAAACCCAAAACATATCACCATCTGAGCTGCTAGAAAGAAAATTAACTCCATCCCAGTCAAAACCAGTACAGCGTCTAATTTTAATTATCTTCTTACAACAACACAATCTTCTAGAAAGCTCTCTCTCCCAAATCATTCAGTAGTATGAGAATGTTATTTAAATACTCTAGGATGACTAATGAAATACAAAAATGGTTTTAGGCTTCCATTGCAGATACCCCACTGCAGCACCCATGCAAATATTAGCAATGTGTAGATAACTGTTGAATACCATCCGAGAGATATAGGTTCCCACAGGAAACATCAAAAGACATCTTGGATGAAATGTAAAAGCATGGATAATAATCTACTTGTTTTTCTTCCAGACATACAATACAGGCATATTATGTTTCAAGTCTGGATATGATTTCATTTAGGACTGAACTTTCCATTTTCCAGTCTGCTATAAAAGTCGAGGGCCATTGTGGCTTCAGGATTTCCATGCATTTTGGCAGGAAGAATGACCAGTTGCAACAACTGGATGTGCCACAAGAAGAGAGAGTCTGACCTGTCTCAGAGGAATTCAAGCCTTTCTGTTCTGTGTAAGTATCAGCTGGCTTCCTACCCACAGGAAAGATGAAAACATATGTCTATGTAGGACATGTACCCTGTCATTAGTTACTTAGCAGATTGAGTTTTTGGTAACTTTTTGCCTACAAACCACTACAGCCTGAGACTTTGCTGAATCCTTTTGTCTCAGAGGAGAGAAAATCTTTCTCTTTGACTGTATCAGATCAGAATATATGATTCATGATGAAAGACGGAGCCAGATCCAGATAATTACTGATGAGTGTGCTGCAGATGAGACACAGAGGCTGTGTGAATAAGCTCATCAAGACTTGTGCTGCTCTAAAGAGGGGGTATGTGTAGCCATATGTACACACACATTGGCATATATGTGTGCACCACACATGTCTGTGTCAAAATGGCTTTGAACTGGTAATATCTCCAGTATATTCAGTAAGGGACAATGAGAAAAAGGCAGTTTTCACATCAGGAAGGGAGGCTGGAATACTGTTTTGGAAGTAGTTCTTCTGAAGTCCCATTTTGGTTGGAAGAGACCTTGGGAGGTCATCTAGCATGACCTCCTCTCTAAAGAAGGGCTGACTTCGATCAGGTTGCTCAGCATCTTGTCCAGTTCAGTTCTGACAAACTCCAAGAATAGCCTAAAACAGTTTCTTCTGTCACTTCAGAGTTTAGCTCATTCCTGGTACAGCCACTGGCAGCCAACGTGTGGCATCAGTATCACTACTCATCTACTTAATTCCCTTTTTCTGCCTATTTGTGCAACACGTATATTTACTTAAGTTACATGCTGCCTTTGCTGCACATAACCATCACATAATCAGTCTTTACATAACCATGTAAAGACTTTGATAGCAGTTTTATTTTTTTTACATTGAAACTGAATTTCACACAGCAGCTCCCTTCTTTGTTTATCTTGAGCCAAAAGAACACCACAAATACCCAAACTTTCAGTGATAGTCTCAGAAATGGCAGCATCCTCTTAGGGCAGCAGCATTTTTCTGAGTCTTCTGACTTGTTCCTTCTAGCACTGGATTGTTTCCTGGGCTTTTGGGTTTTGCAAATAATTAGGAAAAAATAAATATCTCCCATACACCACAGCAAGAGATTAAATTTCCCACATGACAACTCATCAACACAACAATACAGAACATTGCTGATTATGGCTGAAATACTTCCCACCTCCTGTCCCTGGGCCAGGCTGTTCCTGACCTTTTTGTGGTTCTACAGATGTTGAGAGAAATCATAAACCATTTCCTCTTTACTCCCCTCACGTAGCCCCCAAGAGGACCCAGCATAGCTGAAATGCCTGGCTGGAATCCTTTCCAATGTTAACGAGTTTCATTGACTTCAAATGAGCTGGCTTTCCTCCCCATTGTTTCTTCTCCTCTTATAAGAGTGTCAAAGTACCTTCTTACTCTGCTCTGCCTGTTTCCATACTAATCTCATATTGGTGTTTCCCTGGACGTGCTGTACTTTCCCACCCAGAACTTCCATCAAGGAGGATTTTGACAATGTTTTGATTCTTATCAGAGATTTCCAAGTGCATGACAACACAGGGGTACAGCCTGCTGCACAACAGGCTTTATACACAGGGCAGGTTTGACACCTTACAGGTTCATAGAATCATAGAATTTTTAAGGTTGGAAAAGACCTCTAAGATCATTGAGTCCCATCATTAATCCAGCACTTGTGAGCCCACCAATAAATCATGTCTCTAAGCGCCACATCTCCACATTTTTAAACATTTCTAGGGATGGTTATTCCACATTACCCTGGGCAGCCTGTTGCAGTGCTTGACCACTCTTTCAGGACAGAGATTTTTCTTAATATCCAGTCTAAACTTCTCCTGGTGCAACTTCAGACCATTTCTTCTTGTCCTGTCACTTGTTACCTGGGAGAAGAGACCAACCCTCACCTCACTAAGCCCTCCTTTCAGGGAGTTCTAGAGAGCAATAAGGTGCTCCCTGAGCCTCATGTATGCCCCATCAGAATACCCAGTAAGTCCCATATGTTACAAAAGCCTCTCTACATAAAACAACAGTGAGACTGATGTTTTCAATCCATTTGGGACTCTTCAGATTGTATATTGATAGTGATCTCGAGGAAATAACACGCTGCTTTGTATCCAACACAGCAAGAAGCTGCAAAAACATCAAGGCGGACTGTGCTCTAAAGGCACCTTTTCAGAAGGATCATTTAATTCCAGGCAGGTGCTTCAGCTTGTGAAACCCAGCTGGCAGGCAAGGTTTTGTCTTTCCTGCACTGATTCACGAGCAAGATTTGAGTCCTGTTAACAGCAGATAGAGCCATCACTGTCAGTAGAATAAACAAACAAACAAACGGTCTGAAGTTCATTTATTGGACTTCAGACAATGCCTCTTAGGGTTCTTAAGGCCCCTTGTCTCCTCCTTGGCAGTGCCGAGCCCCGGCCGCGCCCGCTCCCGGCGGAGCGACCTGCTGGCGCCCGGAGGAGGAGTGATGGGGACGGGGGCGCAGCCCAGATCCCGGGTTCCCGAAAGTAGGTCTCTGCTCCTCCTGCAGCTCTCGCTCTGGGGAGCAACCCGGGCGTTCGAGCAGGGGCTTTCTTTGAGACTCGGGTTTCTTACCCCTCATCCTTCTCCTTTCCTTACCCCAGAAGAAAAGGAGAGGGATATCCTCCCCCCCTCCGAGCGGGGTTGGCTAATTTTCTTGGAAGACAAACCACTGACCCAGATGCAAAGCTGTCAGAGTCGCAAAGGGGATAAAAGAAAAAAAACAAACACCTCACACAACGGGAGCAACAAAAAAAGCAGCGCGCCTCTCAGCTATCACCGCTTTATCACCTGCACATGCCTGGAAGGAGGCTCTTTCCTCCGCTAAGGGAAAAAAATCAGCTTAGGAAAGCAAAGTTTGAACAGCGAATTCCTGTTATTTCAAAACTCCCCATGTGACAGGATATTTCCTTATCGTTTGGAGCGCAGAGTTTTCCCCCGATCCACCAGCCCTTCGCAGGCGGACCTGCCCGGCGGGACGCGCTCTCCTCTGGGCCGCGGGGCGCCACGGGCGGAGCCGCGGCCATGGCTCCCTCCCTGCTCCTGCTCCTCCTGCTGCTGTTTGGACCTCTCCCACGGGCTTCTCCGCGCCTGGGTAAGTGCCCGCGGGGGCTGCGCGGGCGAGCCGGGCCGAAGAACGAGGGGTCACGGCGGGCACGGAGCCGAGCCTGACCCGGGGCTTGCGGGGGGCGAGGGGAAGGAGCGTCCGCGCAGGGGAGCCCCGCGACCCCTTCAGCCCTCACTGCGGCGGCTGATGGAGGAGGACTCCCCTGGAACCCCTGCCTCGCCCACATCCAGAGCTGCCCCGTGGGCTGAGCTGCCTGGCAGAGCTGCCTTTTGGGTACCCACGGCGCTGTGGACGCCAAACAGGGCTGTCACCGGCGCTGCCTCAGTTTCCCCCACCACTCCGATCGGTCCCTGACTGATTTAATACCATCACCCAGATTTCCCTCACGGACCTGCTCACCGCAGAGGTTTGCAGAGCTGCCTGGTGCTGGGGCTCTGCCTGTCCTCCAGCCCTCTCGGATGGAAGGCTGCTTTTGGCAGATGGCTTTTGTGGGGGGATGTTAAGGTAGCTGAGGTGCTGGTATGGATAGAGGTGTGAAAACAAGGGGAATATGTGTTTCTTGGTGATACCTGGAGTTTGTTCCCACTTACTCTGAGATTTACCATGATTTCCAGCTCACAGCTATTTTTCAGTGAAAGTTTTGCACCTGTCCTTCCTGAAAACCTCTCAGCATCCTCTCCTCTCTAGACTGAGATCTAGTGATGCCAATCTTATAACACTGCCTTGCAACCTTTCTTACTTCATGTAGTTAGCAGCAATCAGTTTAGGCCATCTGGTAAGCAAGAGTCTGTGTAGGGCAGACAGTTTTCCAATCTGCTAGCTGCTTCCTTGCTCCCTCCTCTTTTGCTTCTGGCTTTTGGTGTGCTCTTCTGGTGCTCTCCATTAGTGTTTAACAGTGGTAGCACTTTATTGGCTTCACAAATTACTTTTGTTATTTATACTCACTTAATCTGTGATGGTTTGCAAATGCTGCAGTAAGCCAGTTTGGCATACTGGAAATCTCCACCGTGGAAATGGTACTGTCTGGTGAGATTCTGTAGTACTTGGCACAATTCTTAAGATACAACTTGAGACCAGAGATAGATAAGCGAATAGTCACAGTGTGGTAGGTAAAGAAAAGTGAAAGCCTGTGAGAAAAATTCTATTGGGATCTACTTGGGACATTTCGGGGAAAAGATGCTAGGTCTCCCTGAATTGTGCACTGGTAATGGTGAAGTTGTTTCCTAAACCTGGCATGTCCTTACGCATTTTAAAGACCTTCCTTCCAGAATTAAGTTTCAAAATATGAATTACTGTTAGAAATAGCTTTATTTCAGAGTACTAACACTGTGATACTCATGAGCACACTGTGGTGGACCTTAAAGTGTTCCACCCACGGTTCATCTGTAGAGAGGAATGGCACCTGTTACAGAGCTTTATAACAAATGTTGCTACAGAACAGCGAGACACAGCTAATGGTGATATGTGTGATTCTGCTCAGCCCATTTTACAGATATGGCTCATCATGTTGGCAAGAGTGGTATCATGTATTTACAGAGAGGACTTGGCAGGGCAGAGGAAGTGCTGCACAAATACCTGGCTTGTTTCTTCTAGACTATCTACTTCCTCACACGGATACTGTTATATGGGGATCCCCTTTGGTGACCAAGATGGCAGAATAAACAGAAATAAAGTGTAAATTTGAGCAATGCAGCACTAAGTTACAAGTCTGCTCGATGGCCATGGAGTAGAGAGGAGCAACACTGAGGGAAAGGAAATCCTGCAATTACAGCCTCAGCCACAGTTGCTCCAGCATCCTGCTACCTCATGTTCTATTCTCCTGTTTTGGTGTCAACATATTTTCTATGCCTCCTTGGCTGTGTTGGCCTTTTAGCTGCTTACATATGTAGTACTCCCTGCATTGGGAGTATGCCCTTGTATAAGCAGGTGTGTTGGGTTTACCCACTTCTAATGCTTTGTAAAGGCACCGTCAGAATAGTAGAGAGCCTAAGTTTTGTCCCTCTCTCCATCCATCCTGGCCAGACTGCTTTGTTCAGCTTTTTGACTTAGTTTCTGAAGCCAAAACTCTGTACCCTCTTGTGCTTGGATGCAGCAATCCAGGCTTTTGACTTAGGGATACTTGTTTCATGAGCATAGCATCTTCTCTTTAACACCACAAGAACCAGAAAATAAGGACTGTTATTTTAGGCCACAGATACAATTTTAGCAGTTTTAAAAATCAGGTAGTGTTTACTACACATGTGAAATTGTTTGACATCTCTTTTATCCAGAAACTTTAAACACGATTACCGGAAAAGGAGAGTTGCAAGCACTGCATATATCAGTTTATAAAAGCATTGTGCTAAATGCTAGTAGAAAAGCAGAATAAAAAGAAGTTGTCACCAGCAGTGATAATTATACATTTCCTTGTATTGTCTGTGGGTAAAACAGATTGGCAAAAGACAACAATTTCTGCCTCCAGTGCTCATCAGTTTTACATTACTTCCCAGTGAGTTGGAAGCCAAAGGACAAGAGAAGGAAGCTGAACTATAGATGAGATAGGTCTAGGTCAGCTCTTTCTCTGAGAGAGAGGTTATTTGTTCCCAGATTGTTCTTCTGCAGAAAAATATGATCATTTCCACATTAGAGCCTCAGCAGAGAAGGGAAGACTTTCTGTGGTTAACCTGTTTTCTCCTTAAATGCTTCTCCATTATAGAATTTTTTAGTTTGGTAATCATACACTAAAATAAGTAGTATTTTCATTAGCTTCAATCCCTAGAGTCACATAAATTAATATTTCTCCTTTCTAGCTCGTAGCCCAGTTAAAATACAGCTTTAAAATGCTGTGCATCCTGTTACTTTATGTGAAAGAGCATAATTAAGTTTCTGTGCTAAAATGTATCTCAGGTGGATCAGAGAGGAGAAATTTTCAGTCATTCAGCAAGATCAGCTCAGAAACATTACATTCCATAGCACAAAAGTGCAAAAGATGCTGAAAACTTTTCAAGCGGCTACAATTTTGAAATCAACCTTGAATACATGAAAATGCATGCTGTGAAGCACTGTTTACTAAGAGGGAGAAATAATCTGGGAAGCTGTGAAGAGTTTTGTATATTTTTGTAAGTCGCGAAGGGGCATGACTGGTAATGGCAAATCCCACTGCTATTGATATTTCATTCATAGTGGAGAGACGCAAGAAAGAAGTGAAATCACTGATGACTGAAGTGAAAAATAAATATGTCCTACAAGAAGCTTGAGTATTAAGCTTAAAAACATATCCTTCTCCTCAGTTAATACTTTAAAGATTTTAGCAGGGCTTTTGAGAACAGAGCTGTGCACTGTGGGGAAATGAAGCCTGAAGAACTTAGTGACTGTTGTCATGTCCCCACGCCTGGGAGCCAGTGCTGCTGGAGAGTGCAGTGTCAGGATCTGCTGTCTACTGTGTCCATGCTCCCTCATTTCAATAATTCCCAAGTTTGGATTAACACCATGATGTGTTTTCTCTCTTCAGTTTAACACATGCTTTAAACCCACAGGAGATACTAGGTCTACACCTCTTCTGCCTTGTACTTTTGTGTGTCGATGCTTTCACTGACACAAAATAGTTGAAACGTTCTCACATCTGAACTAGTTGCATCATACAGCCACTTTGACAGGTGTAGTCCACACCTTCTTACGCTGAACAGATGATGAGATTTTTCACACCAAGAAGACTGTCCAGATTCATATTTCATTTAGATAGTAGGTAAGGTTACTTCAACTCAAATCATTCCAATGTTATTTTTCTTACAGATACTAGCATCTTCTTAATATATAATGAAGATCACAAGCGCTGTGTACTGGCTCAAAGTTCTAATTCAGTGACTACTGCTCCTTGTGTTCAAGAAAATGAGTCACAAAAATTCAGGTGGGTCTCAGATCACCAGCTTATGAGCATAGCATTCAAATTGTGCTTGGGAGTGCCTTCGAAGAAAGACTGGGTTCCGGTCACTCTGTATCCTTGTGACAAGGCTAGTGCACTTCAGCGATGGGAATGCAGAAATGAGACTCTCTTTGCAATCCAAGGGGAAGATTTGTTTTTCAACTATGGAAACAAACAGGAAAGGAATATTATGCTGTACAAGGGATCTGGTTTATGGAGTAGGTGGAAAGTCTACGGAACCACAGACGATCTGTGTTCTCGAGGCTATGAAGGTAAAGTTCTGTAAATTAATTTCTGTATTTCAAACTCACTTTTATGTGTAGATAATTAAATTATTTTATATGTGTAGAAGACTTTCCTTAATCTTATTACTGATCAGTGAGTGTGAATTCAGGTGAAATCAACAATACTTGAGTGGGTGCGCTTTTTAGTTTTTTGAGTAGTTCATTTTGGTTTTTGTCAAACTTATCAAAGTGCTGATAGATGATTAACCATGTATGGTAGTGATTCATTTGGAGAGAATAAAAAATTATATGGTTATTCAAAACATGTGAACAACTATTACACAGCAGTTGATGATAGCTTTTACTATTTACTACCTGTGTACAGAAAGATGTAGTGTAAGTGTTTAGTCTGCTGGTCATATTTTTTTTCCTTGGGGTGCAAATATTAACTGTCAGTAAGATATTAGTTAACTCTTAATATCTTAATTTCCCATGTATCGCAGATGTCTTCCTAGGTGTTTGAAGGGAGTCTCAGAGTTGGTGCTAAAATGTTAGACAAACAAATTAGATATTTTAAATAATTAAATTTGAAAAAGTTATGTACAATACATCTCTATATACATTGATGATAAGTATCTGGAAATACATTTGACTTCCAATTTAGTATTCTTTGGTAAACAGAAGTGGTCACAGAGGGAGGTATGGGTGCAGTTTCTGTGGTTTATGCCATGGCTGATTACACTACTAGTCCTTGGCTAGAAGCCAGAATAGAAGAACCCTAACAAAGCAAATTATGTGAAAGAAGGCAGGGGGGAGAAGTAATAATGTCCTGCTATTTCTTCCTCCTCTGTTTTCTAGCAGCTCTTTGCAACAGTGACCCTGGTATGTCATCTTTCCAAAAATCCTTGTCAAGTACAGTTCCCCTGTATGTCTTTCCATCAATGAATGTACATTACATGTGCACACAAAGAAAGCTGCTTTATTTACTTTCATAAATTTCATGGAAACTTATTGTTTCATTATAAAACAAAAAGTATCTTTGGATGCAAATATAAAATTTATTTGGGCATAATACTTTGGAGTCACTCCATGGTATATATCTCTCAAGTTTGCATGTACATGCTCTTCCATGTCCAAAATGATCAGCAATTGACTAAGTTATTGACAGAACACTCAACAGTCTTTTGCGCTTTAAAAAATTGCGTGTGTGGATTTTATACTTTTGATTGTTAGGCATGGGAAATTTAGCATGGGAATGTATTTGTCTTGGCTCAGTCAGCTGTGGTCTGTTGACTCCCTTAGCGACATAAATTTGTCTCACTGTGAATGTGGGTATCAGCTTTCTTTGTGTGCACANTTCCATTTCTAGTACAGTTGTGTGCTATGCTAGCAAGCTGTCCTTGCTATAATATTTCGTAATAGGATCATAAAAATGAACTCTTATATATCACACGCTTATTAATTTTTATACATTTTTGAATTGTTGTGTCTCCTTAGATACCTACACAGTGAAAGGAAATGACAATGGAGCCCCTTGTGTATTTCCTTTTAAGTTTGATGGTAAATGGTATGCTGACTGCACAGATGCTGGCAGATCAGATGGCTGGTTCTGGTGTGGAACCACTTCAGACTATGATGTTGACAGGAAGTATGGATTTTGCCCAACAAAATGTAAGCTTTTTATATTCACAGTTCTGCTGTGCTGTTATTCAGCTGCCTGGAAATATGTCCATTTCTAATCTTGGAATATTCTGGCTGAGCTGAAACACTGTTTAGACCCAGGGTAAGAAATAAAGTGTGCTGCAAATGCATCATGTACCTCCATTCCAGCTGCTGATTTTGCTTGAAAACAAATG